>PISX010007449.1:0-89031 GCA_004024625.1 Mellivora capensis
ACAAGTCTTGGTGTTACAATGGGAAAGCCGAGTTGCCCCCTTGTCGATGGATGAGATCCCATGACCATGGCACCGCTCCTCCCAAAACTCCACTTTGAGTTGAAGCTTTTTGGAGCAGGAGCCCCTTGAAAGGGCGGCTTTACTTAGTACGAACCTGGTGTGATAACTCTGCTTTCTCCTTGGGGGTCATTTATTGGTAACGCTACACGTACTGTTTGGGATGTGTGAAGGGAGACAGATATTAATTTTGAGATTTTAAAAATCTCACTGACTGACTCCTGCCTGATAATTCTCAAGCAGAACCTAGCCACTCAGGCATTCATCCAAACACACATTTCATTGTCATCCTGTCTCCGGGGCTGGACCAGAAATAGCGATGATTAAATAAACGACTGAGTTGCTTTCGAGCTAGAGGCCCATGTGAGACCTGTCTTTATTTTACTTTTTACCTTTTTGAGATTCTGACTGAATGAACAACTCTAGTTTGTTGCCTGCTTTATGTTATTTTCTGTAATGCCGCTGCTGTGAGGTTTAACCCAATGTGGGTTTCCACCAGTTGGGTTTACAACAATTTAATGAATAAAACGTTTTACAGGCCCCGAGCACCAAAATCTTGGTAGCTCAGAAACAGGTATTTAAAGATAACAAGCAGATCCTTTGATGGAGACAGAGGATGGAAAATATGCCACAGATCTCATAATTAATGTCTACAGTCCTTATGAGGATCACACAGGTTAATGGAAGTAAAGCACACAGCACACTTTCTGGTATGTGTGAGAATAACATAAATGATGGCAGGGTAGGCTGTCTTAGCTGAGCACAAAGTGGGAGTTTCCTCTTTGGGAAACAAGTGGATTTCGAGCACAGGTACCTCTGTCAGGTCCTACTGCAGATTTGTATGGTGGAATACTTATTAAATTGCATATTAAAATCAAACCAAGAGCTATACATTGGAAATCAGCGACCATGCCAAGATAGTGGACTGCAAGGATTTCTGAAGAGGACCACAGTGTTTAAAAAAAAAAAAAAGTTAAAAACTCAAGCATGCAAAGGTAGGTTTGGAGAAAACTGTAAAAAATATGAACCCTTCTCCAGGGGGGAAAGCAGTCCAATAAAGGAAATATTGGACAAGTAAACAACTGGACACACTAAAAAATAAATGTAAGAGGTTCCAGGCGGGAAAGCTGGGGAGGTCGTTAGTGCACGAATTCTGTGAGGGGAAATTCCAAACTCATGGACCCTCCATGGAATTCTTCCTTGGCTTCAACGGTCCTGACTCATGAGTGTAAGACAAAGAGAACAGTTCTCTGCATATGCTATTTCAGACCTTGTATATCTTCACATGTGCTAAATGGCATAGTCAAGGGGCAAATTTAAAGAAATGAATTTTGTCTTAGTCAAAGAACCAGCTTTCATTGTGGTGTCTTCCAGGCAACTCTTCTGTTTTGAGCTTTCCTTGACCCAAATTCATAAATTCATTGAATTTCAGAGCTTTATCTAACCTGAAAGATAAGCTAGTCTGATGTCCCCATTTGGTAAAGAGCAATGATTTTTGTGCAAAGCAGATTTGGATTAAAACCTCTGCTCCAGTGCTCAGAAACTTTGGACAATTTACTTAAGTTCTTTTAGCCTTGATTGTAAAATGAAATGCACAGTGCTTGGTAGAGGAATTTCTCACAAGTGATAGACAGGAGTGGTATTATTTTTAGACCCAGGCCAACTAAGTGACTAGTTTAAGGCCACACAGCTCACTGTGGAAGAATTCAGGTTAGCAAGGAGATTCCCAGGCAGCTGTTCTTACTATTATGTAATACGAGTTTGTGTATCCCCTCAAATAATCTTCCATCTCTCAAAAAAAGTGATCTTTCCTCTGATTGCATTGCTGCCTGAAACGTTCTTTCAGAGTTTAGCTGATGACTGTTATTTAGGGAACACTGGACATGTCCTTCAAGGAATGAGCTGCTTCTCCAGAAAGGAAATGTGGTTTCTTATTTCTTATTGGTTCCATGATATAAGTAGGCGACAAACACACTGGGTTGCCATGTAGGGGAACTGAATAAAATGTAAACCAGTATCTCTTAAATATACATTTATTATTGTGGAACATTCCACAGAAATGAGAATAGTGAGAGAGGAAACAAGAGAGAACAAAGTGAACACACACACACACACACACACACACACACACACTTTATCCTTCATTTACTGGGCTCCAACTATGTGTTCAGGCACTCTATTCTATGTTTATAAATGTTACCTTATTTAATCTTTATCATAAATCTGAAAGCTGGGTATTGTTACACTTATCAACAAACTGAGGCTCAGAGAATTTAAGTAACTCACCCGAAGTTACAAAGCTTGGAGATGACAAAACCAAGATTTGAACGAGTCTGTCTGTCCCACAGACCTGCGGTACTGATGAATGAATAACATTGCATTTCTCTATTGTCTATCTTAAATGATCACTACATGGAAATTGGACTGCAGAAATCTCATTAGTAGACCCAATAAACAAGTGACTTCACATAAAGGAGCAATGATGAAAGCCACCCAAGTCAGATTTACCAATCTTTATCTGGGCAAAAGTTTGTGAAATGGTCCCTCCCATTTTGAGCACCACTTCTTACTCATCTGATTAACAGAGTTGGTTGCTATGCCAGAGATGAACATGAGGTTGAGTTCTGAGAAGGGAGAATTAATTGGATACTACTAACTGTCCACCAAAATCCATTTTCCCCTTCTTATGTGTTCAGGCAGCTGTACCATGGCTGTCTGGCTACATTATATGTTCTAGCCTCCTTGTTGTTAGGTCTGGTCATATGACTAAGTTCTCACCACCAAAGCACGAGTTTTAGACTTAAGCCATATGGAAGGTCTCACCTCCATTATATTCTGTCCCCTACACCAGGCTGCTCTGGAACAGAAAGTGGGAGAAATACAGCAGTGCAGGGATGGTGTATAGTGACCTGAAAGATGCCTGGGAAGGAGCTGCCCTGCTCACTCTAGTCCATTTACCTTGAAACTGTAAGAGAGGAATTTCCACCCACTTTAAGGCACTGCATGTGCTATGGTTTCTTTTCTGGCAGTTGTTTGGCTTTATCTTAATTTCTACAGGGATGAAATCATTGGGTAAGATCCCCTGGAGGAATAGACTTGAGTCAGTCCTCAAAATATTCATTCAAGATTAATCATGTGAAAAGAAAAAGGCAAAGACAGAGAAAAAAGACCCTTCCTTATAATTGTCTTTTAGTGACCAGACACTCCCCTGCCCATTATAAAATAGAATAAAATCTATCCATGTTGAGAGTCTCACTTTATGACAGAATAGAATTTATGGAAAGTAAAAACAGATACTTCATGCAAATTTCCAATAGAATTAAGTCACCTTAATTTTCATTAAAGCGTCTTGACCTGGTTTCTCTATCCACATTTTGAGGACTTTTTCATAGAAAAGAAAGGGGTTGCTGTGGTGCTATTTGGGATTACATAAAACTGTAGGATAGAACCAAACCTCTGTTCTCTGGTGCAACTGAAAAAAGTATGAGCAATTATAATTTTACTCTACAGGCTCTGTCCTTATGTAACTCTTCACAATTTTACCTTCTAAAGGGAATGTTTCCCACAAGCCATGATGGAGTTACTGGCACCAGACTCATTGTCCTTCCATAAACTAGAAAACTGCTTGGAGACATTAGACAAGGAGTAATGTAGAAGTGAAATCCCTGCGAGAAAAGAGACAAAGAACGTGAGTCTTATGGTGAGCCTGGTTTTCTGCCTGGAGGCATTTTCTGGGAAGAAGAAACTTGAACATATCTTGTCTGGTCTAACTGAATGGAGACACAGAGGAGACAGAGATCAGAGTCTGCACAGGTCGAGGTGGGGGGTTTGAGTGGGGAGTACCCTAGAGAGGGGTATGCTGGTGAAGAGATCCAGATCCATGCACGGAGGTCACCTTAGTGCTGTAGAATACAAGATTTGCACATGCAAAGAGGAAAATTCTATGAGGCCAAGAGAAAGAATGGCATGGGATTTATGGGCTAGCAATTCCCACAGTCCACAGGGTCTAGGGAATGTTCAGCTTTCTCTCAGCCCCAAAACAGTAACACCTGGAGTTACCTGAAAAGTCACAGGGTAGCCATAGGGTGAAACCATCCTCAAAGTAAAGGCAACACTAGTCTTGCCCAAATATGTATTTAAAACAAGCTTAAAAAAAATTAAACCGATCCTCAAGCAGTTGTAGCATATACGAGAACAAAGTTCAGTCCTCTGTAAAGACAATAAAACCTAGTACTCAACATCACACTAATTACAGGGCCCAGCTCCCAATTAAAAAAAATTAGTAGGCATATGAAAAAAACAATAAAATGTCATTTGCGCCTAGGAGGAAAACATATTAAAGATGGAGAAAAGACAGACATGATCGAATTAGCAAAGACTCTTAAATATTTACTAGATGTACTGTAAAGGGTTCAGGAGAAAATATAATCATGAGGTAAGATGTGGAAAATAAATCTTAAAGGAACCTAATAGAAGCTATAGAGTTGAAAATGCAATATTTAAATGACATTTTTGCTGAATGTTGCAAACGGGAGATATTAGGAGCTATAAAAGAAAACAGCAATGAACTTGAGTGCATCCTATCCAAATGGACACAACAAAAAGAAGAAAATGACCTGCGAGATGATATCAAACATGTGCCATGTCATTCCTATAAAAATGAAGGTTAGAAAAAATATTTTTAAAACCTACAGCTCAGGGGCACCTGCGTGGCTCCGTTGGTTAAGCAATCAATGTGGCTCAGGTCAGGATCTCAGGATCCTGGGATGGAGCCCCGTGGCAGGCTCTGTACTCTGTGAGGAGTTAGCTTAAGGATTGTCTCTCTCCCTATAAATAAATAAGTAAATCTTTAAAACAACAAAACAACAACAACAAACTATAGCTCAAAAATATACAGATTTGGATATCTTGACAAAGTCATAGGGCTCAAGGTCAATATAAAAAATCAATTATACTTCTATATGCTAAAATAAATAATTGGAAAATAAAATTTTATAAAATCACACCATTTAGTGTCATCTAAAAACATGAGCTACTTAGGAATAAATTTAATAAAATATGTGCAAGAGCTGTACTCTAAAATACAAAAAAAATAAGAGAAATTAAAGATAATGTAAATAAATACAGAAATGCAGCATGTTAAAGGATTGGAAAAACAACATGTGAAGGTATCAATTCTTGTGATAATTAATCAATCAATTATTGTGTCTAGAGTTAATACTGAATTGTACACTTAAAATTTTGTGAAGAGGGTAAATCTCATGTTAAGAATTCTTACCACAGGGACGCCTGGGTGGCTCAGTTGGTTAAGCAGCTGCCTTCGGCTCAGGTCATGATCCCAGTGTCCTGGGATCGAGTCAGGCTCCTTGCTCAGCGGGGAGCCTGCTTCTCCCTCTGCCTCTGCCTGCCACTCTGTCTGCCTGTGCTCGCTCGCTCTCTCTGACAAATAAGTAAATTTTTAAAAAAAATTAAAAAAAAAAGAATTCTTACCACAATAAAATAAAATAAAGTAAGATAAATTAAGATAAAATGATGTGACTCGTACCCAAATTGTTCTTAAATGGAAAGCCATGCTAATCAAAATCTCAACAGGATTTTTGGGTAGAAATTGGCAAGTTGATTCTAAAATTTATATGGAATCCAATGCCAATACTAAGATACTCAAAATAATTTGAAGGGGAAAAAAAGAACTAAGTCTCATGACTTGTAACTATCTGATTTCAAGACCTTCTGGGAAGTAACTAATCAAGGTAATGTGATATTTGCATATGGATAGACATACAGATCTATGGACTAAAGTCTAGATGTAGACCACACATGTATCATCAATTGATTGTTTATAAAGATGCAAGTTAATCCATTAGGATAGTCTTTCCAACAAATGGGCCTTGAGTATCCAAATAGACACTGATTAAATAAAAAGAACCTCAAGATCTGTTTCTCATGTCACACGCAAAAATTTACGTGAAGACTGATCAGAAGAAGAGGTGAGAATGAGCCTGGACTGGCCAGTGCCGGCGAGCGCCGCATGCCCCCCGCGCAGCGCCTGTGTCCCACTCCAGGGCCACCATGAACAAGAGAAAGGCCCAAGGGGATGCTAAAGGAGATAAAGCCAAGGTGAAGGATGAACCACAGAGGAGATCTGCAAAGTTATCTGCTAAACCACCTTTTCTGAAGCAGAACCCAAGCCTAAAAAGGCCCCTGACAAGAAGGGAGAGAAGAAACCCAAAGGAAAAAGGGGAAAGCTGATGCTGATGAGGATGGGAGTAACCCTGCGGAAAATGGAGAGGCCCAAATGGAGATGCCCGAGTAGAGCAGGCGCAGAAAGTTGAAGCCGCTGGACCGGCCAAGGGAAGTTGGTGCATTTTTGATAACTGTATTCTGGTGACTGTACAGTCTGAAATACAACTTTTTATCCAGTTTTATAAAAACGCAAAATTTTGTTTTACCTTTTTTAACCCTGTTGTTAGCACACAGAATGCTTCACTGTGGTGCTGGGGGATGGGCGTGTATCACTAACAGAATATCTCCGAAGCTAGACTGATATGGAGTGAAAACATCTCTCCCTTCGAGTTTTGAGAATCTTTCTCTTGGTTTCCAGAAGGAGGGATTCCTTAATGTTGAAACACATGAGCCACGCTGGCACAAATGCCTTGTCATGTGGAAAGACTAAAATTCTTTTTTTATGTCTTCTTCTCCCTCTGCCTTCAACATAGACTTGACTCCCTTAAACCCAGACACCTGTTGGAACCTGACCCCAAGAAATGGTTCCAGCATGTCAGGCAGTCTAGACTCTCCAGTGTCACCATGGAGATGGCGTCCCTCAAAAGAATCCCTTTTTTAGCTTTTGTATCTTCAGATGGATACCTCCTCCATTTTCATTTCATCTCCTGAAAGTCAGGTCAGGTTGTGAAAACCCACTGAAGGACCTGCTAAGTGTGAAATGGCAACCTTCACCCTAAAACCTCTCCCTGTTCAGGGCATCACATGAAGAGTTCAGTGGGTTTTATAATGACTTTCTGATTTCGGTAGTCCATTGAAGAAGGAAGTTTGAAAGTTGTTGTATAACATGTCCTGCCTGAAGTACCATGATTGTCTGTGGAAAGTGTCTTTAATAAAGCTGGATACAGTTTGGCTTGGGGGGAAAAAAAGATGGCGGATAGATCTAAGTGTAAAACCTGAAATTATAAAATGTCTAGCGATAAACCGGAGAAAATTTTGGCAGTTACGGAGAAAGCACAAAACACAAACTATAAAAACTGGAAAGAAACTCAGTTTCATCAAAATTTAAAATTCAGTTGCCTGAAAGACACCTTTTAAGGAAACGAAAAGGCAAGTCAGACTGAAGGACAATATTCACAATACAATATATCTGACAGGAGACTTGTGTTAAAAATTTTAAAGAACTCTTCTTACAAAACCAATAATAAGAAGAGAACCCTATGAGAACCCTATTTTTTAAAAATGGGAGAAAGATTTTAAACACTTCGCAAAAGAACTTAATGAATGGCCAATAAATACACGAAAAACTATTCAACATTACTTGTCATCAGGAAAGTATAATTAAAGCCACACTGAGATATAAATTTACACCCATTTCACTGGCTCTGGTTTGGAACAACTGGAAATCTTAGGCATTATTGATGGAAATACAAAGTGGTATAGCTAGCTTGGGAAACGGTTGGCAGTTTCTTTTAAGTTAAAAATACACTTACTGTATGAGACAGCAGTTTCATTCCTAAGTGCTTACCCAAGAAAAATGAGAACATATGTCCACAAAAATTTCTGGATGCTAATATTCATGATAACTTTATTCATAATACCCTAAAACAGAAAAGAATCCAAATGTCTTAAGGATGAACACATTGAGTTACAATCATATAATAGAACATTAGGAAGCAATGAAAAGGAACGGACTGCTGTGTCCATGCGACATGGATTGAATTTCAAAAACATTAATGGAGGGGCGCCTGGGTGGCTCAGTCAGTTAAGCATCTGGCTCTTGGTTCCGGCTCAGATCTTAGGGTCCGGGGATCGAGCCCCACATGGGGATTGTGTTCAGTGGGCAGTCTGCCTGAGGACTCTCTCTCTCCCTCTCTGCAACCACACGCATGTTTACTCTCTCTCTAAAAATAAATAAATCAACCCTAAAAAAAATTAAGTGGAATTTTTAGGAAGTCATGATATTAACTTCATTTATATGAAATTTTATAAAAGGCAACACTCATCCACAGTGACAGAAGACAAATCGGTGGTTGTCTAAGACCAGGAATTTTGGGGTGAGGTAGGTGCTCCTTATATTAACGTGGTTGTGGTTATGTGGGAATATACATTTGTCAAGTTCATGAAACTGTGAAATAGACAAAATTGTTATTTCTTAAAGGGGGAAGTGCTTCTCCCTCCGTTATAATTCCGTCCCCCTACCCTGTGCTTTTCAGAACAAGGTACACCTAGAAGAGTTGCCTGGCTGCTTTCAATCAGAAACTCTTTGAAAAGTCTGTTGATGAAGGGAGCATCACAATTAGGCCATTAGAACAGCTTGATTTGTCACCTAAATGTAGAAATTCTTAGAGGAAAAAAAAAATCGCATTTGCATTGTCGCCATGGAACAAATGGCCCAGAGAGAGGACGTCATGGCGACAGCTTTAAGATGGGATTTCCTTTTCTAGCAAAGTGCAGGGGCACAGGATTGTGAGCTCATTATTGACAAGGATTCTGAAACTTCATTTTGTTTTTATGAGTACATTGTTGTTTGTGTGGCGGAGGAACTGCTACTCTGATTGGAAACTGTCTTCTGCCCTGAAGAAACCGCACCAATTAACAATATTCATCTGCCAATTCAGGCTCACTGGACTTGACAAAAATAGCTCTTTTTTTTTTTCCTGAGGAGGGAAAGTTTTCCTCTGTCTCCCTCTCTAGTGATGAGCAGAGATGGTGGAAGAAACATATTCCAGATCAGTCACCTTCCTGTCTCAGGCTCCGGCCCTAGTCACTGCGTCACGTGGGGCCGGCATCCGAGGGGACCCATTTCAGGACCTTACCCTCTCTGGCTTTTTTTTTTTTTTAAGATTTTATTTATTTACTTGACATAGAGAGATCACAAGTAGGCAGAGAGGCAGGCAGAGAGAGAGGAGGAAGCAGGCTCCCTGCAGAGCAGAGAGCCCGATGTGGGGGGCTCGATCCCAGGACCCTGGGATCATGACCTGAGCCCAAGTCAGAGGTTTTAACCCAGTGAGCCACCCAGGCGCCCCCCCTTCTCTGTCTTCTTAACCACCAAAGTCACTCTGTGTACGTTCGTTAGCCAAAGGCCCCACTGCAATGTTTGCCATTTGTCTTTTTCCTCTTACTCTTCATATCTTATTGCTCTCCTTCCTTTCAATTTTCTCTTTCTTTTGGTCCCCTGGTTCTTCCTTTCTTTTCTTTTATGGAGGACTTCACCCGTCCCTGGCATATTTTTACACAATATGCTCCTTTAATGAAATGATGGTGGACGCTCCCTTCACAGCGTATCAGATTGGGCTGTTTCTTCCTGATGCCACTTCCTCATGCGAAGTGATACCAAGTCCTCCCCACCCCCATCTTCACCTCCTCTTCATTTTGGGTGTTCTATTCCTGTCCTGAGATGGGACTGGCCAGTTCTTCCTGGTATCTTATCCTACTTAAATACCTAGAAGCTAATTCCCTTCTAGAGCCCAAGTTTTCTGTGTAAGAGATCCTTTCTCTTTTTTTTTTTTTAAGTTTTCTGTGTAAGAGGGATCCTTTCGTGATCCCTATAAAAGTGACAATTGTCAATTGCATTTAAAAAGAGCAAAGGATGGGGCGCCTGGGTGGCTCAGTGGGTTAAAGCCTCTGCCTTCAGCTCAGCTCATGATCCTAGGGTCCTGGGATCGAGCCCCGCATCGGGCTCTCTGCTCAGCGGGGAGTCTGCTTCCCTCTCTCTCTGTCTCTGCCTGCCTCTCTGCCTACTTGTGACCTCTGTCTGTCAAATAAAAAAATAAATAGATCTTTTAAAAAAAAAAAGAAAAAGCTATAAGTAAGCAAATACGAACAATGGAAAGATAACCTTATTCCACAAAGCCCTTTTATTATTTATTTTATACAATGCATTATGCTTAAAAGTAGAACATTTTGATAGAAATGAACACGGATTATATGGGTCATCTATATTCTGTGTATTAGATGCATTACCCCATTAACTAAACAATCCTTGATTATGTTTTGTTCTGATTATGGATTTCTGCTCAGGAAAATATTAGAAAAAAAAATGGTTAAGTGTGATTATCTTTATTTGTTTTCAATAGCTTCACTGAGGTATAATCTCTATCCAAAGAATTGAAGTCGGCAATTCTTACTGTTTGGTGGGTTTGGACGTAGGCAAACACCTGTGATTCCTTCACCACAGTCAAGATAAGAGACATACCCAACATCTCCCCAAGTTTCCTGTGTCCCCTCTTTTTGGTGGTAAGAATACAACCTGACATCTACCATCTTAAGAAATGTTGAAGCCGCAATACTGTACTGTTCACTATAGGTCCTATGTTGATAGCCGATCTCCAGAACTCACTTATGGTATGTCACTAAAGCCTTATTCCCGTGAAACAACAACCGTGTGTTGCCCCCTCTCCTGGTCCCTGGTAACCACTATTGTATTTTCTGCTTCTGTGAATTTGACTGTATGAGCTACCTCCTATAAACGGAATCATGCAGTACTTGTCTTGTGACTGGTTTATTTCACTCAGTAGAATGTCTCCCAAGTTCATCCATGTTGTTGCAAATGGCAGAATTTCCTTCTGTTTTTTTTTTTTTTTTTTTTGGAGCCTGAGTAATATTCCATTATATACCTTATATTCTTTACCCATGACCCCATTGATGGACACTTTTTAGAATCCTCCAAAGTAACCATAAAGAACACATGTTAGTGACAATAGTGATTTCTCCATGCTTGCCGTGGACGCTCGGGAGCTAGAAATCAAATGTCCAGCTCTATCTTTTAAGGACGTTTACGTGCATGATGGGTACTATCCTTACCCTGGCAGCAACTTCTTTTCTGACTATTGTTTTCTCTTTATCTTCATTTCCTACTTTAAATCCGTTTTATACTTCCAAGCTTCCATCACTCCTTTTCCAAACAAGGTGGAGTATAAAAGAAGGAATCACAGACTTCCTTTAGATGTGAGACGCGTGAATGTTTTTAAGTGTTATTTTCAAGAGCCTCAAGGCAACACCAGGATAACAAGATAACAGGAAAACTGTAGAGATAAATTGTGAATCTAGGAGCCCCAGGGTGGCCTTTCCTTACAAGTCATACTTCTCAGAGGGCTGGACAGATCTAAGCCGGGAATTTGGAGACAGAGCTCTGAGGCCAAAGCTTCTCTGTGCCTAACCACGGCATGTTTGCTGCAGAACAAAGATAGTGCTGGGGAGGGCCATGGAAGGAGGGAAGTCTATTTCAGAGGGAGATCATTACAACATCCCTCTCAAGGCACGGCAATAGGTCATTACTATTACCTGGTGAACTTAAGAGAAAAAAGTCGTCATAAGGAATCATGTATGATAACCACAAAAGGCTGATTTTTCACTTTTTCCAGCCGGATATTAGTGCATTATTGACACACAATCTTCGTGGGGTTTTGTTTGTTTGTTTATTTGTTTGGGCTTCTATTTCCAGGGATTTTCATACCGTCCATAAGGAGAGGCATGGACACAGCATGCGCCAGCCCTAATAGCACTTTGCTTTGGTTGTCTTCATAAGGTGTCACTCCATTCTGTATGACCTCCCTTGGAGGACCCACAACGCTGGTGGAGTCTGACGGCACACACAGCACAGGCTTTAGGGTGCGGCCAACCTTCCTCGCTACCTGATGACCTGCACAGAACGCAGGGCAGGGGAAGACTGGAGTGTGGCATCTCTGTTACTCTGAACAAGGAGGCTGCTGGGCTCCTAATAGGGCCCTAATGCCATGGTGACCTCGTAAGGAAATCCAAATCGAAGCCTGCAAAAGTCTCAGGGCTACAAAATGAAAGCAGGATAAGGACAACCAAGCACAACCACCAACGGGACCAAGCCAGAGCCGATGGAATCATTTCCTTTCTTGACTTCTGCCTTTTCTCGAAGTCAGAAGTCACGGTCAGAATGCTCCCAATCACTTCCTATTTGGCGATGCTGGATTCCAACTGATAAATGCTCACATCAACTCTTAAAAATTTCAGTGTGACTCAGTTCATCTTTTAACAACTCTGTTCAGCTGATTCCCAAGTGAAACACTACTCCGGGTTGGATAGTTGGCCTTACTGGTACGGGTGTTTCCTTTCTATATTACTGATGTCAAGTAATTATAAAGCTTAACTCATTATTTACTATTAGAAGCACTATTCATACTGTTACATAATCTTTATAATCTAGTTAAAAAAAGATTTTATTTATTTGAGAGAGAGACAGAGATAGCAACAGAGATGGTGAGAGAGAAAGCAGGAGCAGGGAGGAGAGGGAGGAGAGGGAGAGGGAGAAGCAGGCTCCCCACTGAGCAGGGAGGCTGACTTGGCTCGATCCTACAACCCCTGGGCCAAAGGCAGATGCTTAACTGACTGAGCCACCCAGGCTCCACTAACCCTACTTCTTAAAAAGTTTTTTTTTATTAGATTAACTGGATGGACCATGACTGAGTTAATCATTTCCCTGTTGTTAGATAATATGTTTTTTTTCCTAGTTTTTTTATTATTAAATAGTTTTTCCCCCATTTTTTTTACTATTAATGATCTGAAACACTTTTTTGGGTATATGTTCATTTTTCCATATTTTGGATATTAGGCTACAGTTTCAAAAATTGAGGGTAAACCTATGTAAAAGGTACAAATCTCTTTATTGATTTTGATTCATATTGTTTAATTACTTTCAAAAAGGAGAACAATTGTGAGTGCTATTACCAACTGACACTATCCTTACTCAGTCCGAGTGATATCATTTAAAACAGTCTTTATGATGGGTGTGGTGCATAAACAATGAACCTTGGAACACTGAAAAAATTAAAAAAAAATTCAGCTAAAAGGAAAAAACAAAAACAAAAACAGTCTTTACTTAACAAAGGAAAAAGGCACCCATGCCCACTCTATACTGGTATCTATTTTCTGCTTTGCAATACCTAGAAAACAAATACTGATCCCAAGGGGACTGGAAACATTTCCTAAAGACATATTCCCTAGACCACAGTTGTTAAATTCTGACTTGTGAATGCAAGCTGCTCAAAATATTGGGATGGGACCACATACTTTCAAATTCAACTCAGATCCTTATTTGGATCATTTTGTGTTTGGAGAGGTTAAGAGAATCATCAGTGGGGATAGTGTGGAGGCAATAGAAACACTGTGCAATTAATGTTCTTATCCTTTTTATTTTAGGTAATAGCACTTCTATTTTTCAGAATAACATCTTCAGGGAAAGCATATTGAAAACAATCTGTTGTGTGAATATTTTCAGTTAGAGAAGGTACAGTATGTATGTATAAATGAATGTACAGACTGCTGATGATTTATTTTGGTTCTATAGCAGCCTTGGAAATAGAACCAGATTTTTTATATAGCATCTTCTAGAATCAGGGTAGCCCTAAGCTCTTTATGGAGCAGTGATTTGGGCTATGTCTAAATATGGCTCATCCTTATAGTCAAAGATAAAAAGTTCAGATAATAAACCACTTCGTTTTTCTATACAACATCATGAATATGGTTTTATTTGGGGCTTCCAAAATTGCATGGCTATTTTTGCCTTGGCATGTGCATCTTTTGTAAGTCCTGATGTCCTATAAAAGTAGTAGGCTGTCAAGGGTGCCCTAGGTGACTCCACGGGTAGGGGTGGGAATGCCCCTCTTGGAAAACGGTCATGAAACCAGTCATGGCATCCACATGGATCTGTGACTTCAAAATGTTGCCTAGGTATGCAAGGACAGATCTGTCTTGAAAGGAACAGCTCTAACTTGTCCTTAGTGGGGGAATTATAGTGGAAATACTTGGAATAGTAATTATTGTGGATAATTTTTTGCCCTGCCTACCGAAAGGACCCCTCAGAGCTCTTCAGTTGCCTGGTGGGTAAATGTATGTATACAAGTCTTTCCTCCTTAGGTTCAGGAATAAATCTAGCAGCCATGTTTACCAAGAGTAGCTTTTTATAGCCTGAACCATGCATTTTGGTCTGTGTTGTCATATTAGTAGCAATGCTGTGCGTTTGTACAGACATCCAGACTTCTAAAAACCCACTTATACTTCATGGGATTATCCATACAATAACATCTCAGTCATCAGCCACAAGTCTTCTCAGTTCTACCACTTAACTGTATCTCAATTTCCACGTCTCCCCGCTACACTTCATTTTAAAACTGTCATTACTCTTGCTTGTACCACGTCAGTGCCAAGCTGGTCTTCCTACTTACTATACTCCTGATGCTATTGCAATCTCTTCTCCACAGAGGAGCTTGAGTCAGCTTTAAACGTCGAACTCAAGACCTGTCTCTGTCCCGATTTAAGTCATTTATTTGTTTTCCATAGTGCTTATTAAAAAAAAACCC
This sequence comes from Mellivora capensis, assembly GCA_004024625.1. Taxonomy (NCBI): domain Eukaryota; kingdom Metazoa; phylum Chordata; class Mammalia; order Carnivora; family Mustelidae; genus Mellivora; species Mellivora capensis. The sequence continues at coordinate 14,613 of PISX010007449.1, forward strand.
TACATGCACAAATGCCCTACAGGATTGGCCCTCCCAACCCCTCCAACCCGTTCAGCTCTCCTGCCTCACAGCCACACCAGCCCCTGTAAGTCTTAAGTACAACCCCCAAATTGCCTCTCCTGTGGACCCTTGCACCTGAGACGTCTGCCTGTGCAGGCAGACCTCTTCATGTCTGAAAACCTCTTCATGTGCCTGAATTCTTCTCATCCTTTGGGATTGAGCTAGAATATCTCATCTCCAAGAATCTTTCCCTCTAAAACGAAGATTGATGGAGAATGTGAGGCCCAGATGAGGGTCCATAGCTTCAGAAGCATGGAGCCTGGAAGGGGCCCCATTTTTCCACCCCTTGTCCATGACTCCTGCCATAACTTCTGCCAACCTGTGATTTATATACATTTCTCGTCACTAGCGAGGGAGATCCTAAATTATATGGACATTTCATCTATTTTTGTTTGTTGGCATTATTTTGACTACAGTGTTTAGGAAAATGGGGAGGACGTTGCTGATGTTAAGTAATTTCCTAATGGTTGAGACTGATTCTGGCAGGACAGGTTTTGACTATTTGAGAACTGATACAATTATGCTTACTGGCCTTCATGGAACCATGCACCCTTGTGTTTCTTTCCAAAAGGGAGAGAGGCCCCTTTTATGAGCGAGAGCTCCTCTGGCTACATATTTGTCTGAAAGCATCCTGGATACTGTTGTTTAAAAAGTGATCATAAAACATCTCATCATGAGTTATTTGATTTAAAATGAAAACATATTTTAGGCCCAGTTTCTGCCTTTAAGTAATATTTCCCCTACACTTGGGTATTACAGAGTAAACTGTTTTTCCTCTGGGATATTTTTTTCATTCAAACACTGTGTTGCAAATATAATTTTTACATCTGTTTGGGACTCACTCTCACTCTTTTAACCTAGAAACTCTCCATTGTCGGCTGGTCTCCCCTGAGTTACTCATCTGGGTCTGGAGCATATCCAGTACCTATGGCATGTGTCACCTTGGATGGCAAAACCAAAAGAGGGTAATAAAAAAGAAGCAAACACTACTTTCCCTAACCATTAGTAGGTGGTACACAATCGCATTTCAGGTATTTTCATGGACCTTTATTTTAGAATAACTGAATCCCAAAATGGAAAGAACTCTTAAAGATATTTAGGTCCATAGCCTCCCAGGTGCACTGCATCCCCTTGGCTGTGTCCCCACCATGCTTCATCCAACCTCTATTTTACTGCCTTGGGTAGTGGGAACTTTCTCTTCCGGGGGCTGCACCATCTTTGCATGGAATTGTTAGAAAGTTAAGTTGAGCCTAAATTTCTGGTTATTAACTTGATCAACAATTAACATATGCTTTCATCTAAGTCATCAGTTAAACCCTGAAGAGTCAAGAACCGAGGACCGTGGTCAACTTTTAGAGGACTCTAGAACAATCGATCAGCATGTGCTGTGTCTTAAAATCTGGTTGCAATGTTTGGTGAGGAGACCATGGAAATCTTTGTCAATTAAAGTAAACTGTATGTCCTATGAACACTCCTGGGTGAGCCTCCCTAGTCTGGGAGACTCTGGTGACCTCACGTTGTCCCCTGACATCCTGGTGGTGGGCAGTGTTATTAAGTAAGCTAAGCCCAAGGGAGGGATTTGACAAAGATTTATATAGATTAACACCTCTTCTCTCATTGCAAATTTTTCAAGTCCCCTCAAAGGTCCTCTACCTCTTATCTCCATAATAACCCATGCCATGATGATCCATGGGAGAGCCTGATTATTTAATGTCATCACAAACTGAGAGATGTTCATCTCTGCATGTATCTCCTACTAATGGTATCCTCTTTCCTGGAGTCTTGGCATTTGGGGATGCATAGTACATGCCCAATCGTACTACAAAAATCCCCAGGGGATCCTAAAGCTTCCAATGTCTTCCTGCAGTAAGGATGTTACATTTATGTGTCTTCTCCCCTGTATTTACCATTCACTAAAAAAACCCCAAAACCCCAAAAAACCAATTCTACAATTATATGAAACCTCTGTCTCCAGTTTGGAAAAGGTAAAGGATCCCAGCTGCACAAAGACTGTAAGAGAAGGCAGGTAGATTCTCACTGGTTGGCTTGTCTTAGGTGGGGAAATGGACGATTGCTGAGTCTTGGAAAAGGCATAGGGCAGGGAAACAAGGAGAGGAAAACTATAGACTGAGACAGGTTGGTTATGGTCTTAAGCTGTAAGCTGTAAATACAGCTCGCCTCAGTTCTGCTGGAGTGTATCCCCACTTCGGCTTACTATAATACTGTATACATTTGTTTGTAACTGCATCAAAAAGGAAATGAGGTTAGCCTGGCATGACTTACTTGTTCTAACTGAACCCATGCTGGTTGCTAATGACTGCTTTCTTTTTTAAATGCTCCCAAGCCATCTGTTTAATAATCAATTCTAGAATTTTGCCTGAGAAGAATCTCAATACTAGTGTAGCAGAAAGATCCCTAGGCAGTGGTCAAGAGACCCGGATTCTAGCCCGGGCTCTGTCGCTAACTAGTTGAATGCTGCTAGGTCAGAACCTTACTGTCTTGTCCTGTTTTATCTCTAAAAGGAGTGGGTCAGAGGAGATGATTTCTGGGGTTCCTTTTGGCTCTAAATTTATGATTTCTCCATGACATTAGTCTGTAGTTCTTGGAACCTGCTCTTTTTCCCGTTGAAAACTAGGACTTCAACCATTTATAGTCACTGAGCATTTCTGCTGTGTGTGTTCTAGATCCTGCTCTTACACTAACTTGCTAATAGCCCGGGCAAGTTGTCAAAATTCTGTAGGTGCCAGGTAGCCCCCCTTTAAAAATGAAGGTGTTCAAGCCAGATGACATCTAAATTTCTGAGTATGAGTCCATAATGCTGAGCCAGTATTGAGTTTCTGTGCTCACGTCCGTGCAGTCTTAAAGGAACCGAGTATTGTGTGTTTGACCTTGGAAAAAAGGGAAACAGATTCCAGGTTGGGCAGCCAGCTTAAACATTATCAGACAGTTTACTGAATAATCTTTAAAGTGACCAGTTGCTTTCTTCCTTGCCTTAGATTTAAATAACCTTGAATTTGTAATTCACACACTGAAGTTTTAATTAAATTTTTCTCTTTCCCACTGAACATTCAGGTCTGTTGTTTGGTCCATCTGCACTGACTGAGGGCAACTTGTTTATCTTGGAGAACGTTACAGAAGCTCTAAGGTTACAGGGAGAGGGATCTCTAAACTGCTTCTGTTTCTTTATTTCGTAGGTAATGAACACTTTGGGTTCTAGAGCTATTTTATTCTGGCCTGATGGTGTTGCATGACTCAGTGTAGATGATTCCCACAGGAAGGTCTGGTTTTTATCCTTTGACTAAAAACTAAAAATAGAGCTTTCAACCCATCCCGGACTCTCAGCTGTCATATGCTGTAGAAACCTGGACACTTGGCACGGCTGCTTGCAGCTTTAAAAAAAAAAAAAAATCACTTCATTCTTTAGGTTAAAAGAAAGAACAAACAAACATAGGTATGTGAATCTGGGATGTTGTTTCATTTCCCATTGTCTTTATTCTGGGTGAATTACACAGCTGAAGGTGACTTTCCTTTCAAATTGCTTTAAATGCATTTTTTTTTTTTTTCCCCAAAGATGACTCTAAGTAGGTAAGACCAGGAAAAGAGAGATTCTGAATAGCCCTGGAGTCTTGTTAAGGGTGCCTTCTTGAAAATAATAAATGATGGAACTCTATTGTTTACATGGTCTCACTGTGTGTGTGTGGGGGGGGGGACATCATCTGTTACCATTGTCCCTTCAGGAATAAGCAGATTGAACTTTAGTGAGTACTTGGCCTCAAGTCACAGAACTAGTAAGGAGATGAGCTAGAACTGGGACCTAGGATTGATATCCTTAACCGCTTAAATCTTTCCATGACTTGTACCCCAAGTGCCACTCCACGTGTCAGGTGAGGCCAGTGCTGTCTTCTTCGTGAGCCCTTCCCCGGGGCAATTCCTGCACACACGGGTCATCCCCGTCTCTGATATCCCTTGTCGCTAATGTTGGTGCCACACAACTGAGGTCCTTTCTTAGTTCCTTTGTCAAAAGAATGAAGGCTGCTCATAACTCTCTATTCTGACTAGACCGTTTCTTCTCCAGAAGCCTCTGTCAGCACAGAGCACGGAGCTAAGTTCACGGTAGGTTCACTAGTTCAGTTCAGGGAAAATGAGCTTCCAGGCCAGAAGAGAAAACTAACCCAGACCTGAGGTAACGAATGGGAACTCTCTGGCGCTTATCCCACCTCAAGGCTCCTTCTGATCATGTGGGCAGACGGCTGTGTGGAATCTGTGTGGAACTTCAACTAGTCGCCATTTTTTAGCAGTCGAAAGGGAAAAAAGAGCAATTATACCTAAATTAAGTCCCCGGAGACCATGAATGATAAAATTCTATTCTTAAAACTTTCCCTAGAAGACTTTCCAGTGTCTCTCAATGAATCCTTTGCATGGTTAGGAAGTTAAATTGAATTGTAGTAGCAACCAGCTTGACTCTTTTGACTGAATAAGTTGGTGAATTCATTTTATTCACAGTAATTCATAGTAACAATTGAATTTTAAGATATTCAAATTGGGTTTATATGCTTCCTTAGCAAATGTTTACTCCAAATCTCCCTTTGTTCAGTCCCAGCTAACGCTGTGGGAAGTTACTAGCCATGGGCGTGCAGCCTTCACAGAGCATGCTGCAGAGCTCTATCTCATTAGGTCTTAGGCCAACCTGCAGAGAGAAGAAAGATGCTAGCTGGCCTATTATATTTCTTTCAAGAACTGGGTTGGGGAGGGCAGACTTGCGACCTTGTGATTCCATAGTTAGGAGTAGATTAATTGAGAGAGCCATTATATCTACCATATTTTACTAGTTAGTCCCAATATCCTCTTGTCAGCGATTGCAAACTTGACATTGCAAATCACTTCGGTGGACCAAGGATATTCTCTAAACCTGAACTTTCCATATTGCCTATTTGAAACTATGCCAGATACTAATGTTTCGGTTCCAAATCCACTCTTCTTTGCTCTGCTTGGTGTTCTTGGAGATAGACCCTCGACACTTCCCCTTCTTGTTTGTCAGCTGGTGCAATATTAGGACTTAACATTGGAGAGCATGGGGGAGACACTGCAGGAAGAGGGAGAGCTTTCCTTTCTCTTTCTGGTGCTCTACTTTTCTTGTTTTCTTGCATGGAAGACCCAGTGATGCACAACTTCGAGTGATTTCCATCACTACCCTGGCAGGAGATTTCCCAGCAAATTCCCCCAGCGCAGCCCCCATCCCCACCCTCCTGGGCAGTTTTTCTCCTGTGACATCTCAGCAAACGTTCCCATCCAGTGGGCTACTCACGTACAGAGACGTCCTCTCCAAAGAGGTGAATGTCAGCTAGGGAGTGAGCGTTTTCCAAGTTGGTTACTTCTCCAAGTTGGTTACTTTCTCTCAGTCTTAGAGGTAGTGGCTGCACCATGTGTCTGCTATTTCGGTGTTATTAACAGTTCTCATTACCTTTCTTAGATGTTGATCCTTTGTTACTAGTTAATGCTTTTTGTGTTAAATTTTCCCAGTCAAAATTACTAGTGTGGTTTCTGATCTTTTTTGACTGGAGCCTGAGATAGAGAACCCTTTCAGAAATAGATCATTCTTGGCCTCTGATCCCTTTGGCTTCAACTGTTAGTTCTCTCCCCTGTTCTGGCCCTGGTTATGGTTTGGCTTTGACCTTGGCTCCCTGGTACTGACACAGAAAGCTAATTATGAAAGGCAGGTAGCAGGAGTGGGAGCCATGGGCATTTGGGTGAGTTCCTTGAGTAACTTCCTCGTGCCTTCAGGCCTGCTCGAGCCTGATGTCATGCAAACCACTTCCATTTGCTGATGGAGTGTTGCTAATCATGCTTCACTCTGGCTTGGTGGGTCAGACAACACCCGGTTCATGATGGGCAACTCAGGTCACATGGCAACTTGGTGGCCCATGGCTAAGTACTCAGTCTCTACTAAGACCGAATAGCAAGCCAAAAGCTGTTTCTCAAGTGGAAAGTAATTATCTGCAGAGGATGGTAGGTTTTCGTTCTAAAATCCTAAGGGTCTGAGACATGGCTGATTGGCCTGCTGAGCCTGCCAGAGGCTCTAAGCCATGTCTTTAGTCCCCACTGACAATCTGAGCACCACTGGATCTGCTGGGCCTACTCTCCCAAGTGGCAGAGCAGCTTGCCCACAGTGTAGACTTGTTGCAGAACCTTCTCTTGCTCTGGGCTCCACTCAAAAACGGCAGCTTTTCTGGTTACTCGGTATATGGGCCAGAGTAGCACATCCAAATAAAGACTACGTAGCCTCCAAACTACAGAGACCCATGAGGCATCGTGCTTCTTTTCCGGTTATAGCAGGGATTAGACCTAACAATTTATCCCACACTTAAGAATGATATCCAGAAATGCCCCTCATCACCAGATGTCCAGAAATTTCACCCAGGTGGAAGGTCTCTGAGTGTTTGTCAGACTTCTCTCTCACCCTCTGACCCGCCAATATCTTATCAGTAAGTCTATAGAGTTCTTGCTCAGTGGGTCCAGACAGCATAATATCATCATTGTAATGGACCATTGTGATTCTTGTGGAAAATAGAGGCAGTCAAGGTCCTTGCAGACTGAATTATGACATACGGCTAGAGAATTGATAAACCCCTGAAGCCAGGCAGTGAAGGTATACTTCTGGTGTTGCCAGCAAGAAACAAACTGCTTTCAATGGTCTTTACTAAGAGGTATGGAGAAAAAAAGCCTTTTCCAGATCAATGACTACACACCAGGTACCAGGGGATGTGTTAATTTGCTCAAGTGAGGAAACCACATTTGGAATAGCAGCTGCAGTTGGAGTCACCACCTGGTGAAGTTTGTGATGATCCACTGTTCGTCTCTAGGAACTATCTGTTTTCTTCACAGGTTCAGTAAGTGAGTTGAATGGGGTTGTGGTAGAAATCATCATTCCTGCCTTCTTCAAGTCTGTGATGCTGCGGCTAATCTCTGCAATACTTCCAGAAATGCAGTATGGAATTTGGTTTAATATATTCCTATGTAGACCCGATTCTAGTGGCTTCCACTTGGCCTTTCCTATCATGCTTTATAGGTCATAGAAACAATGTGGTGATTCAGCCAGTTGCTGAATATTTATACCCTAATTATACATTTTGGAAACAACAGCAATATCCACAGGATGAGCTCAGAGGTTCACCGTGAGACGGATTTTGCTAAGGCTCCATTGATCACTTGACTTCTGTAGGTCCCTATTCTTTTAAACTACAGTGACATTTCGTGTTTCTTGGAATTTGTGTCAGTTCAGACCTAGTGACCAGTCATCCTGAAAAGTGTGATTATTTCCTTTTCCCCAGTACATGTCATCCTTGTGAAAGGCTATAGATCTCTTTGGGGAAAGCTGGGAGAAAGATTAACAGTATAAATTTTTGGCCATGCAATGGGGTCTTTCTCTAGGGACCTGGTCTCCTCTTCATCCAAGGGGTTCTGGGTATGTGAACTGCCTCAAGTCTAGGACCTGACTCAGGGGCCATGACTCTCTGTTTTGGTGATTCATGTCACTTGACCTAAAACTTTCCCACATATTCAAATCAAGGAAGAATTTAGTAGACTGTTCATCTATTTCTCTCCTAGGGAAACTATGATCAAATAGCCAATAGGTTTCTGTGAGTCAGGCTGTTCTGATCTCCATTCTATGGCTTTAGGGGCCAAGGATTTTTTTTTTCAAGGCAAATATAGAAGCTTTCAAGTCATTATGTGATGCTAAAAGTGGGGATTGGAATCCCCGAACTCATCTTTTTCTTTCCCCATACTGTTCAGAGCAGTTAGGCACAAATAGGTAATCGTATTATACTTGTCATTTTGGCAAAATGTTCTAGCATAACAAATATATGGTCATCCAGAAACTTGCTTTTGTAAGTATTTGATTAGGAATGTCCAATGGTGAAATTTGAGAGGTATATTATGGAAAAGTTGGAAAAGTCTTGAATGTGTCAGAAAGAAAGAATCATCCCCCCAAAGAAATAGTCCAGGGATTCTGTGTCAGGGAGAGAAGAGGAGCTAGAAGACCCAGAGAACATGTCATGGAAGGAGCTTAAAATTAGAGGTAGTGGACTGATTGTCCAGAGCATTTTCAAGCTCTCCTGCTCAAGAACCCTTTCCCCTCTGGTATTATCCCAACACTATTGTTAATTTCTTGCTCTGAAACTGAACTCAAAACTTCCGTAGTGCTTTTTAAACTTTCATTTCTACAGTATACTTTCAATATTTAGGTAACTTTTCCCCCCAAATTAATGTACTTTTCTCTTACGTTATTTCTGTGAAAATTACCATCTCCCTTATAAACCCGATCTGGATGAGGATTATACAGCAGGAATCTAAAAAGAACTAGTTAATATTACATTTCTGCTATTCTAAATGGGATTGTGTGGCAGAGGAAGAGGCTTGCATGCCTATTGATATAGGGAGAGAGGATTTTTCTAAACTATTTTAGACCTGGATGACTTGGATCATAGATTTTATTACTTAAAGGTAGAGAAGAGACCTCTTCCACTCATGAGGGAGTGGGGAGAAACTGTGGTGAAGGAGAAACTTGAAACCTACCCCTTCTAGTCTGGTGGGACTGTGGGACAGAGAAAGGGGAGAGGGAGAGGGCAAGAAAGTCAGATACCGGGTTCTCATCCATCCAGTAAAGACAGCTTCTGGGTGGAAGCATCTGGGGTAGAGGAGTGGCTTCAGAAAACATGGAAAGGCATGGGAGAGTCCAAGAATATCTAGGTTCAGGGCATACTTCCTCAGTCCCAGGGGCCAAGGGGGAAGTTGCAAGCTTCAAGAGAAACTCTATATGGGGGGTTCTGATATATGGGGGAGGGGAGTGGGAGTCTGATGGTGTGAAGGTGGTAGCAGAAGACAGATGGTTGAGTACGGCAGCTAATGTGAGCCCCATGGGCTATACTTGGTGTATGAGAAAGCTAGATGACTGTGGGCCCCAGTTACGAGATGTGGAGATGCTAAGAGTCCCTACCAGTGGACTTCAGTGCCCTGGGGTTGAAAAATTGCCAAAGGCTGAAGAGAGAGGGATTTCCAAACCCGGGTCGAGTGTCTGGGATTGCAGGCTCTAGGGTGGCATCAGTACAGATTGCAGAAGATGGGATGGAGGTGGTTCCCCCATCACGTGCCCTGTGAACATGAACCCATCAGAGCGATCAGAACCAAGGACCATGTTTCCCTCTCACTTTGAGAGCCCAGCAAGACCCTTCCTACACCCAGATGCATGGGAAAGAAGAAGGTCAAAATACGCCACTACTTACACAGAAGTTCATCATACCAAAGATGGACATCATGCTACGTGAAATATGCCAGTCACAGAAAGACAAGTAATGCACGCTTCCACTGCGTGAAGCAGGAAACAGTGAAACTCACAAATGCAAAGAATCAAGTGGTGGGTGCCAGGGGCTGGGGGAGGAGGAAATGAGGGGTTGCTAATCAATGGTTGCTAATCAACATTTCAGTCATGCAGGATGAATAAATTCCAGAGATTTGCTGTATAACTTCATGCCTACAGATAACAATACTGTGTTATACACATTTAATAAACTGTTAAGAGGGTAGATCTCCTGGTAAGTGTTCTTACCACGACAATAAAAAAAGAACAGAATGCTTACAAACAAAAAGGAAAATTGCTTATATTAGAAGGAACTGAGATACTAATAATTTGCAAATCAAACTTGTCCTTATCTCCCAGAAGGGTGAAGCTGGGAAGAAGAGGCAGAGCATTCGGGGCAGGGCATGGGGGAAGGAAACTACATTTTTTCCACGTATCTAAGTGTAGGGTCATTCTACTTCAGTCTGAACAGTAGTTCATTCTTGATTATATGGTGGTCTGAAAGCCCCTTAAGCAAGCCAAACATTCTAAATGAAAATTTAAAAATTAGGTTAATATTAGGGACAGTAACTGGATTTTTCATCTTATGAAGGTAATTTTCAAGAAAACTGCTTTATTTCTTCAGAATGACTTGTCACAGACTTGATTCACAAAAAAATCAAAATATTTTTTTAAAAGATTTTATTTATTTATTTGACAGACAAGTAGCAGAGAGGCAGGCAGAGACAGAGAGAGGAGGAAGCAGGCTCCCTGCTGAGCAGAGAGCCCGATTCGGGGCTCGATCCCAGAACCCTGGGATCATGACCTGAGCCAAAGGCAGAGGCCCCAACCCACTGAGCCACCCAGGCACCCCCAAAATTAAAATATTTTTAATACAGCCTTTAAAAAACTATATATTTCTGTTCGATTCCTTTCATATTTGCTGGACTATACACTCCTGAAGGGAAGAGAATAAATTTTCTTCCAGTGAGTATGACACATTTTATACAGGTCACAATGTGAATTTGGTGATTAGAGGCCCCTTTTAATCACTGGGGATACAAGACGTATATGTTTTATATAAAGGTGTGAAGGAGAGCAAAGCCATTGTGTTGAGTATTTGATGATACATATAATTATTGTGCAATAGCATCATGCTTTTCAGAGTTAGTTCAAGTTTCTGTTTTATTTGTTTTTTGTCTCTACATTTCAGGACCCCAGATGGCCCTGCTGGTTGAGGGCACTCGGGACAACGGTCTGTCTGCGTTTTGCTGACCCGTCACTACTCACCTCTGCTATTATTCCCTGCTGCCTCCTAGTTCTCCTTCCCTCCCCTCCTTTTCTGATACTTGTCAGTTTGATGCTCCCGGCTCTAGGCTTTAACAACCTCATCTATTTACATCAGGCTCTTCTTTCCCACTGGACCTTCTGTACTTTACCTGTTTTCTGTACTTGGAGCATTTCTTGGCTATTTTCCTGCCAGTCTTTGTCAATCACTAGCTCACATCCAAGTTTGGGGCTGCTCCTGAACCCTGAGGTATTATAATGCAAATAAAACAAAAAACAGAAATAAAAAGTCAAGATGAGGGAATCAAAATATCCGGTAGATGAAGTTTAAAAGGAGAATTTTAAAAATCAAGAAAGTATGGCTGTTAAATGGTGGAGATATTGAATAATTTACTTCTATTTAATTTGAGATGCAAATTAGGCAGATTACTAAAATTGTGATCATTTAATAATTTTTTAAAAGATTTTATCTATTTATTGGAGAGAGAGAAAGCATGAGCAGGGGGAGGGGCCGAGGGAGAGGAAGAAGCAGATTCTCCACTGAACAGGGAGCCTGACACCGGACTCCAACCCAGGACCCTGAGACCATGACCTGAGCAGAAGGCAGACACTTCAGCCAACCTGGTGCCCTGGAATTGTGTTATTTTAAATGAAGCTGGAAACAAGCATATAAGTACTTTCTTGATAAACTAAAAAGATGGGAAGAAATATGATTGGGTCATAGAATGGGATGTGCCTTTCGGAGGACACACTGATGAATAAAACAACAAGGTGGAAAGAGGTGCTATGTAAATGCCAGGTTATTTTTATATCCTTCTTATTTTAAGATGCTCCAAAAAAGGTCAGGCATTAGCCAAAGAGAACAGAATCTTGAAAACACAAATGTTTTCAGCTTTTAATGGACTAGACTTGGAGGAAGCTTACCAGGGGTCTCACAGACAAGGTAGATATAAAAGGTTAAAGATTTTTCACCAAAATATTAATATCTTAAATAGGTTTTAACACTTCTAAGTTTGTCTCAAAAGGATTTGAATCCTAATCCGTAATCAGCTTTCTGTTTTTTTGGTAGACCTGAGGGACTGAACAGATTCAAAAAGAACATCAAGTATCTTAAAGATAGGGACCATGATCTTCAAAACTCAGTTCTCAATTCATGTAAAGTGCTCAATAAAAATTCACTGATTCGACTTGGTTGGAAAGAAATGTTAGCCCATCGTGGAGACCAAACCAACAACTCAGTGAAATAGACTGTCCTTTTATGATCTTCTTGCCTGAATTTAATATGGAAAGAGTCTCTCCCAGACAGACTGGAGTTGTCTTGATTCAAATGTTACTTTTAAATGATCATTTCTAGAGGTGCTTGAATGGCTCAGTTGGTTAAACGTCTGTCTTCAGCTGAGGTCATGATCCCAGGGTCCTGGGATCAAGTCTGGAGCCTCACATCAGGCTCTCTGCTCAGTGGGGAGTCTGCATCTCCCTCACCCTCTTCCCCTGCCCCCTGCTTGTGCTTTCTCTCTCTCAAGTAAATAAAATTATTTAAAAAAATTATCATTTCTAGGAAAAAGTAGGATTATATCCTCATGATGGTATTATGCTCAGTTTCCTTTGGATTTTATCTTAGACTCTTGATTGCAAAAGTGTAAAAGGAATACTCTTGAGAAATTTTCTGGGTTTTCACAAATTGCTGTTAAAACATAGACCTTACCACTTAGAACCACCGACTGTGTTTGCCACTGAGGGAGCAGAAATGATGCTTTACCATCTTTCTCTAGCTGTTCAGGGTCAAGTGTCTATTCTACTGAATAGTGTCTATGTTTGATGTCTATAAACATCAAACAAATTAATTATATTAATGTTACATCATAGGAGAGCCTAAAAAAAAATGCAGTGACCCTCTTGGACCAAGGGGACAAAGCATATAGAAGCAGAAACCCAGGCTACAAAAATGGCTTATTTGCTCTTAGGTCCCAGAGTGTCATCTTCTGCAATGTCAATTTTAAGAAAGGGTGACCATTCAGGTAAATTGGCTGAAAGAAGTCAGAAAATGCAATTCTGTCCTTCCATGTGCACTCCCCAGGTGGGTATTATAGGATCAAACATGTCATTATGAGAGGCAGATCACTTCACTTTGTAATTTCTCTTCTCCTGCGGTGCCATTATACAGTTAAAACTTTCTGTGCACTCAAAGCCCACCACGAGGAGGTTTACACCAAAAGAGGTTCAGACCTGTAGTATTACTGACTCCACAGTACTTGATAAAGCTGGGACATTCCGAGCGTAGACTCAAAATCTGTCCTTAAAATAAACCTTCCACTCACCTGTTACCTCAAGCAGTAGGTAGAATGCAAATATGATATAGATCCTTCATAGAATGGATTCCTTATTAGCAGGATGGTTTCCTACTCTATCAAAGGCCATTCATCTCCTCAATAATTATGCTACTCACGGCATGGCCTCCTCTTCCTCACGTTACCTCCATGGTGGACAGATCCAAAGCAAGGACTATAATGATGGAGTTTAGGCTACAGTTTGGTCCATCAATTGAATAGACTTTCAGTATCCGTCAGCTTTCACTGGGTTAAGCTGTGGTAACAAACAACCCTGAATTCTCAGTATCTCACAAAAAACAAAATTTCTTATTTTGCTCATATTATGTGTTGGCTGTGGCGATACTGTGATTTTGCTGGGCTCTTTGTGGCTCTGCTCCACATATCTTTTTTATTCTGAGATCTAGGCCAGAGGAGAAGTTCCAATTTAGGACATGCTGTTCTTGAGGCAGAGAGAAAACAACTAAGCCAGAACCACATGAAAATTCTGAAATTTTGCTTGACTGTGTTGAGCCTGAAGTCAGTAGGGGAAGGGAGTACCCTTCTCCCCAGGAAGGCCTTGCAAATCATGTGCCAGTGGGCAAAGATGTATGCAGAATACTCTCACAGGGAAAGCAGTTCATATTCTTGCTCTCTTCCTTCCTCAAGCAAAATACTCACATGCCCCTTTTTCTAAGGAACACACAGTAAACTCTATTTAGTCAGTATATGGAGCTCAGTGTCCACCGTCTCATGACAGACCCTCTGTTAGATAAGGCTTTCCTTGATCTAGAGTCCTGGGAATTAAAAAGACAAGTGGCTCCTCCCCAACCCCCCATCTCATATACCCAAGAAACAACAGTTTCCCATTGACTTATTGAAAGAAATAATGCAGAGACCTGTGACTTTCACATGCACTATCAGAACTAAAATGAAAAATCTCTTTAGTCATGTAGAACACATTGAGAGCCAACATAGCTTACATTATATTTGGTAACATTTAAGCCACTGAGATAAACTAAGTGCTGGCCTCCTAGACCAGAGTACAGAGTGTTAAGCTGGGTCTATTTATATTTTTGTCAACATCAAAGTTTTGCCTAGTGTTAGCCCTGCTCTCCTTTTGTTCTTCCTGTTAGCTGTACTACTACTGTCTGTTTTACTATCTATAGATATTCAACTCTCTCTTTTTTTTTAAAGGGGGGATGAGTTGGGGCAGAGGGAGAGGAAGAGAGAGTATCTTAAGCAGGCTCCACGCTCAGAGTAGAGCCTGACACAGGGCTTGATCTCATGACCCTGAGTTCATGACCTGATCTGAAATCAAGAGTCAGATGCTTAACTGACCGAGCCACTCAGGTGCCCCATAGATATTCATCTCTTTCAAAAAAAAAAAAAAAAAAAGTGAACCTGCTGGACATAAATCCTAACGCTTCAAATTGCATACTGGAAGCCTTTAGCAAAACCAACCTTATCTCAGAATCTCTGTACCATTCATGCCAACTCTATGGCTGCTGTTTTGTGTGTTCTGGTCCCAGGCCAAATAAATGGTCTAGAAGCTTGAGTTCCATTAATTTCAACTGGAAACTAGGAAGGGATTTCCAGAAAAAAAAATTTTATTCTGAACTTAACTTTCTTATATCAGCTGCCTGCTACAAATATTTTTTTTTTATCCCTTATAGAGAACGAAACTCCTTGCTTGCACAACACAGGCTTTCAGCTGTCTTTGCTTCATTCCCAGTATTTCACCCACCCCTTGGGATCAAAGATAATAAAAATTTCTTAAGTTAAACACAGCTTTATGAAACAACAGGGGATAATTACCAGAGAAATAAAATGCAAGGGGTGCATGATGCATTTGTGCAATATTTGGACTTGGGAGAAGATTTGCTCTTTCAATGTAGGGAGGAGTAATGGGATGTAAAGTCTGCTTCTAAAATGTGCCTGATCTCAGGAAAACGAAATCAAGTTTAAATTGATGCTATCCTTTTTATGTTTAAATAAAATGAGAAAGTTGTAAACATTAATGTGGAGAAAGCAAGAGAACATAATTTGTGTTACTCATTCTATTTCTTTTCTAAGTAGTAGTAATTACCTACTGTTCAAGCTGACATTCAGTTGAATGTCAAGGGAGAATATGGTTTGTTGTACTCTGGGGATCATTTTGGAAGGGTAGGCATTTGTCATACAAAATTGACTCTGGATTAATTGTCCACCAATCTTACTACATAGTTGGGTTTTACACTATATTTGAACCTATTAAATGTCATTATGATGATAAAATTCATTTAAAACTTGGTCTCCCCAAAATATCTTGATGAGTCTTCTAATGCTACATGGGCATTAAAAGCTACTACTTCTTAAAGAAGCAGAGGTATTCACTCCTAGCAAAGAGTAATAGTGAGATATTGAGCAAGGAACAAGATCCAGAAAGCAAACTGCTTTCTAGCTTCTGATTCAGGGCATGACTCTAGCTTCATTTCACTTTTTGAAATACATATTCTGTGGCTTTTTCCCCCCCAGAATATGAGAACTCTTAACTTTATCTTAGTACAAAATATATCAAAAATCAAGGGGATGGAGCTTAGTCATCACAATGCTGTTCCCTTTCATTTGTGTGTCTTCTTTCTCTAGATGATTTCAAATTTGCCACATGTTAAGGAGTTTGCTTAGTTGTATACATTCTAGTAAAAGAGTTTAAATACATTCAAACCCAGAGTATAATTTTACACACACACACACACACACACACACTGGAGGGGCTCTGAGATGCTATCTCCCTCAGATCTCTCATTGTCCAAGTTAAGAAATGTAACCACAGGAAGCTGAAGAGACTTTCCCAAACCAAACATACCTGTGGGAGAATCAGGTTTCAGAAACAGTCTTGAGCTCCCAGGTTTTTTCATTCTACTCTTACATATCAGCAACATTTACCAGTATTTGAACATGTTATAAAATATCTATAAAATATCTCCCAACATACAAAAAACTTTTTAATGGGTTTAAAAATTTTTGTTCTTATATGTTTTGAAATTATGTTTTGAATATGTTTTTAAACTCAAAGTTATAGAAATACAATTACAGCAAGTAGGTGTAAGAGCACGAGGGGAGGTATGTAGGTATGTTCTGCTCTAGCTTCTACATGGCTCCTGGGTCTCTAACCACTGAGGAGGGTTCACAGCTCTGTGTGGTGGCTCTCTCTGCATGGGGAGAGACTGTCAGGATTGAGCAAAGAGAGTATTCTTCTGTATCTTTGCTGGAGGATATAAAAAGGGACAGTGCCTATGTATGTTTGGATAACAGCCTCTCCAGCTTTCCAGCAAGTGGTTCCAGAAGAGTCAATCTGCCAATTCTAATTTTATTCAAGTGGTTATGAAATGGAATTTGTACCTGAGTATTCTTGAACACTCCCCCCCTTACAGTTTTCTCATGCATCAGAAAGTAATTCACCCACAAGCTACCCTTTACCCTGGTTCAGTACTGATTTATTTGCATTCTTCTTTTTTTTTTTTAAGATTTTTTATTTATTTGATGGAGGGAGAGAGAGATATCACAAGAAGGCAGAGAGAGGGGGGGAAGCAGGCTCCCCACCGAGCAGAGAGCCCGATGTCGGGCTGGATCTTGAGACACTGAGACCATGACCTGAGCAAAAAGTGGATGCTCAACCCACTGAGCCACCCAGGTGCCCCTATTTGCACGATTCTGACACTGAATCTGGCCTGAGAACTACAATAATAAATCCAAGTCTCCCAATTACTTTATGTACAGAGTAACGTAAGAAGCAGAAGGACACATTCTTAAGCTACACCAGTCATTTGTGGTCATAATTACTAGCCTTTAAGACATAAGGGGAGGGGTGCCTGGGTGGCTCAGTGGGTTAAAGCCTCTGCCTTCGGCACAGGTCATGATCTCAGGGTCCTGGGATCGAGGGGCTCTCTGCTCAGCAGGGAGCCTGCTTCCTGCTCTCTCTCTGCCTGCCTCTCTGCCTACTTGTGATCTGTCTGTCAAATAAATAAATAAATAAATAAAATCTTTAAGAAAAAAGACATAAGGGGAGAAGTATCTTTCATGATCTTTAATATCATCACTATTTATATAGTTATATATAACTTATATAAGTTATATACATAACTTATATATATAGATAACTCTTATACTATTCCAAGTTACCAAAAAGTTGCTTATGTGTCTGCACATATTTCTTTCACATAGAGCACCTTTATATTGTCTGCATATTAGGACTATTTCTAGATAACATGAAATGTATAGCTAAGAAATCTTGTAGTTAGTCAAACATCCAAAGACTTTGTTCAAATATGTCATTTCCCAGAAACGTCTGGAAGTTAAACAGCAGGATCTATGTTTACGTGGATGTCTTCTATAGATCCTGACCCACTTTATTTTTCAGAAAGAGTTCAAATAACTAATAGTAATTTTCTACAACCAAATACTTACTTTTTATGAAATATGGAAGTATCTTCTATAGCTCTAACAAACCACTCCATGTCCCAAACCTTAGGTTTCTCCCTCCTTATGGTGACAAAGCGACACTTACCTTGTGATGCTGGAGAGTTAATGTTAATGTATCACAGTCTGTCATCATCTGTGACTGTCCCAGGAACTGTTAGGGTGTAGAGGGAAGACCAATTAGTATTCAACATTTGAGAGATTTTGCATCAAGTTTTCACCCAACTCCTGAATTTTTCTTTTTGTCCAAGTGTATTTTAGACATTGGTTAGTCATCAAAATTTCAATTTTGCAAATATTTAGGGAACTCGGAGAAAAACACATCGCTCGATATTGGGGATATATAAATGAATAAAGAATTCCTTGCTCTCTAGGAGCTCTTAACTTGGCAGACGATTCAGAGGAGTACGTTAACTAGCTAAATTGTGAGTCCATGTAATCACAGATTTAAGCCAGTTCCTAAGGTGAGCACAGAGGAAGGAGGAATTCACTCTGATTTGGGACATTTGGAAAGTCTCCTCATAGAGGTAGCGGGACATTTGTGCTTCTCCTTGGATAGGGTAAACATTGGAATACCCAGGGTTTCCCGGGTCAGTCCCAGGTTACGTTGTTATCCAGGCACAATTATAATACTGCCTTTTCATGCTCGAAGGTTTTCTTTGGACAATAAATTATATGATCACACTAGTATTCATTTGCACATATGGTGTTGACAGGGAAAAGAAGGAGGGAACAAACTTCAGATGATCAAACAGCAAGTCAAAAGGCATAGAGGAATAAAATCCCATGGCATATTTGGGGAAAAGCTATGCATCTTTCTCTTATGTACTCAAAATAGGGCATTTCCCCCCTTTTCCTATTGCTGTCTGAATTGAAATGGGAGTATGTTCTAGAAGATCTGTCATGAGCTTTTCTGTTTGCATGTTTAACTTATTTTTCTTTCTAGGAATGTGACTATTATGCAAAGACCTTTTTCTACATTCATCTTTCATTTTCCATTTTCATTTGGCCAGTTTTATTTCTGGCAAAGTACCACTGTCACATCACAGAGGAAGAGAGAGAAGTTAAAAACCAATTCATACATTTCATCATCTGCCTTCTGACCAGTTAATATTGAGTTAGAACATACAATGTACTTGGACTTTGTGTACGTTCCAAGAAACAAGTATTTAAAGAGAAAGTAACCAAAATTAGAAAGATATTATTTCTGTCCTTATAACTATTCAGTGGGGGGAGGAATGGAATATGCTGAAATGATAAAGAAATTCTTAACCAACTAGCATTGTTTTAGAATAACAGATTTACATTATTACTTGTTGTGTGATAAAGGCCATTTCTCATGAAAATATTTCCCTTAGGTATTTTTTACCAGAAAGTTCTACATTTAGGACAAAGAAACAATGCCTAGCACGATGCATATATATGAAAATAACAGAGCCATTAGCTAAGCAGTCCCACAAACACTGAGAAGATGACCTTATCACACAAGAAAGAACAGTAGACTTGACTTTCCTGACTTGCTAATCGCCAGTTGCTTTTGTCTTAGTCCTTTAGGGTCACAGAACTCAAACTGCTGATTCTATGTCTCAGTACCTAAAGTATGTACAATATAGGACACACACAGTGTGAAGAGATGGGGAAAGGTATTCCTAGCGACTTGGTTACGGGAAAGGTGACTGCAGGGAGAAGGGGCATCCAGCTCCCTCTTCTGCCCCCTTTCCTCACATCTGCTTCCCTGGCTTCAGAGAGCTGCCTACTCCCACAAGGAAAGTTAAGACCATACTGCAGCAAACCCTTTCCTCCTTTCCCCGCCTAGGTAATATCAAGGTTTTTCATAGCATGAGTTTCGTATTCTTTTCCACAGCTTTTCTCCTGAGCAGGTGATATGAGGTCTACAAATTTTCCGAGAGGGCTTTTAAAATTTTTGAAACTACTCAAAATGTCAATAAAGTTGGAAGGAGCAATTATATTGGATATAGTTATCTATGACTCTGATTTTCTGACCTCATATCATGTAACACCAAACCCATCTGAAGATACCATTTTGGTAAAATAACCAATAATGTTTTCCTCTCCTTCTTAGGCCCTCACCCTCCTTTCCTTTGACTCTTGTGCTGGTATCCTAACTAATCTAGCAGCTTGCGGTCTCTTTCCACTTCAGTCCATCCCTGGGCTGCTCCCCAAATGATTCTTCTACTTGACGACTTGCTTATGACCCAGTTTACTGCTTTTTGATAGTTTCCGGTACTGCAGGATAAAGGTATAGTTACTCTGAGGCATGGCATGCAAGGCTGGGCACAACTACCTTTCTGATCTTACACCTTTCCCCGTTCATAACTTACGCCTTTGCAGAATTTCAGCCTTGGGAGCTTGTCCTCTCTTTTAAGCCTCCCTTAACTCCATGAATTATTCAGGCTCTCCTTTGTAGTAATACAGTGGTGATTGGATTCTTGTTCATCTAAAGATCATCATCATTGCTTAGCAAATGGCCGATGTGTGTTCAGTAAATTAGAAAAGGTAACTGGATTACTTCCCATTTGGACAGAGCTTTCTTAAATCAAAA
Organism: Mellivora capensis; assembly: GCA_004024625.1. NCBI lineage: Eukaryota > Metazoa > Chordata > Mammalia > Carnivora > Mustelidae > Mellivora > Mellivora capensis. The sequence goes on from PISX010007449.1 coordinate 34,624, forward strand.
TCATGAGCCCTAAGAGGTTTTATTGGCTCCAAAGGATGACCTGTATGTCTGAGGCCACATTTGGCGAATCACATATGTCTATAGATGGGCATAAGAGGATGTAGGTGCATAAGTGTGCCAAAGCCAAGGATACATGGGATTCCCTCTAAGGTTGGCTAGGTGAAATAAATTTGATTTTTGATAAATGCGCAAATCACCATAAATCACTTTCGTATAAATATGTTTTATTGCAGAGAAGTTATAATTATTTACATGCTGTAACACATCACAACATAAATTTACCAAATATTTTTCATGGTGGGATGCTGTAGGTTTCAGATAATAGTTTCAGAAGAACCACAGATTAAGTGAAGAGACTTACAGCTTTATTGACTCTACAACTCTCGGTTGCTAAATGCTAGAAGTCAAAAGGCAGTGTTTCTCAGTCCTACCTGTCACCACTTGCATGCAGAAACCTAGGAAGCAAATACAAGAGAACGGTCGAGTTTCAAATCCATATTGCCACCAAAGTTTACAATGGGCTGAGTTATAGTTCATGTCGTAAAGCATTTAATTCTTGCATAAAATATACAGTTCTATTAAGGTTGGTATAGATCTACTTATTTATAAACCCTGGCTTAAAAACAAGGGCAGGAGGCAGCCTGCACATGCATTGAGAAGGACAACCTAGCAAATGTTTGTGACCTTAACAGTGTGGGTTCACTTTCTTATTGTTACTGATCTAGGAAAATAACCTCAAGAATTGTAGATTTAAACTTCTCGTGGTGATAAGTAATGGCAATGAAACTCTAGGAAAGACCCGAGGCACTCTCACGATTTATGCTGGTGGAGGAAAATCTATGGACTGTAGAATGTCACTAAGGTATAATTTGGCAAGTCTTCTTTAAGCCACATCTCCAGCAGGATCATCCCGAAGTGCAATAAAAAGTCACCGATGCTTGAACTGCTTATTTCTCAAAAAGTGAATAAAGTGCTAACAGACCTTGAACATAAATGAAACAAGTAGGTGGGCCTAGAAATTCCAAACCAAGTTCACAAATATACCTTAAAGTTGTGTTCTGAGGTTACCAAATAGAGAGGCCTTGACTGGAAAGGAAAAAAAGAAGGAAGTAAATGAAGGAAACACAGAAAAATAGAATTTCTATATCTCTTCACACCTACCCCACCAACCTGAGTAGCGCACAAAGCAAGCGAATGGGTGAGGAAGATGGACGCACAGCTTTGCAAAATGGCGACGTGCTCGCTTCCTCCTGAATAGAAACCAGTGAGAAAATCCTGATGAGGAGTAAGGAGAAGTCCTAGTTTCTAGCTTCCACTGAGAATAAGCTTCTCTCAGAACAGCCCTCTATCTACCCTCTGATTCCCTTTTCTCTCCTTTTACCCTCCTGGCATGTTCTCCTTGCTGCTCATGAGATGAAAAACCATTCGTTAGGCTGGAAATGTCCTGGCCAAGGAAGCCATCGATCCTTCAGCATCTAGTATGGGAGAAAGGGAAGTCTGCGTTCATCTTTAAATGATTCTTCTTTAAATAAAATGAGACCGAGCTTTGGAATGGAATCTCTTGCATGATCACATCAGTAGGGCTAAGTCAGCAGCTTAGGATTCTCATGCCAAGTGATCAGGGTGGAACGCAGTACATTTTACAAATTTTGCTCTGGGGGCTGTTTTGGTTTGCAAATAAACCTTGCTTTTTTTTTTTTTTTTTTTTTTTGAGCTGGGTGGCTCACAATGGCAATTTGCAGGACTTGTAAGTTTTCCAGTGCTTGGCAGGAGGAAGAGCCCACACCGCCTTATAGGCTTTGAGTAAATCAGGTTATAAACCTCTTTGGGATTTGAAGCCCAGCAAGTGTTACCCCTAGCTGAAGCAATGAATAAGAGTTATGAGAATAAGTAGTTTAAGGTAATTTAAAATATATATTCAGTATGCATAATAAAAATATATCCATACAATGATCTTGATGCTATCGTAATTTTTCTCTTTAAAAAAATACTCCCTTGAAAGTGCTATCAGTAGCTCCCTTCCTGTCTGTGTTTTGAAAGGCAAATTCCCTGGCCCTGCCGTACTGTTGTAATTCTCATGTCATTCCTAGAGTCTTCCCTTTTCAGTGGTAATAATAATGCGCAGTATGTTTTTCTCACGCTTAGCTTCTTCCTGGCGAAATGCTGCTGAGTATGGAATACTGAAAGAAATAAAAGGGACAGTAAATTGGAATGAAGGTGTGACCTGTCTCTGACTCTAAACAAACAATAGGTAAGTTGTCCTTTATTGAGACATACGACTCGGTAGGACCCCCGGATCTCTGAGTCCTAACAAGAAGTGCAAAACAAGTAACTCAACTTGGTATAAAAAACCCTGATTAAGACAGTATAACAAACCATGATGTGAAACAATAGAGTCAAATCCAAATTCACAATATATAAACCACAGCCAAAACGGAAAGATTTTATCATAACGGTTATGGCTTCCCAAGCCGGAGAAAGCTTACTGTACTTCGAGAATCAACTAAAGTTGGTAGATAGCAGGGATTCTGGAACTTGCAATAACAATTGAGTAGCTGCAGATTGCATAAATGTGTTGTGTCACGTAATATCAAAGTTATTTGCAAAAATTATACAATCTGGAATGCTTGAATATGAGACACAACAATGTACTGAAACATACATTTATAAGAAAATGAGAGCAATCATTAATATAAAAGGTATTTTTGGGATGCATTAAGTGAGCAGTGCTATCAAGGTTAAACAGATGAAGGAAGTTCAGTTAGCTACTTAGAACTTCGGTCATATAGGTCTATACCTTCTTCTTCTTTGCAGAATCTCATACCTCTTCTGTGTCTTCCGGTTGACCTTGTTTAGGATTTTCAAAGTGCCATGGGTAAATACTGATCAGGGACAGACAGTGAGGGCGACTCTCGCTAACCATGCTGAAATGTAAGGCTTCTCCTCGTGTTCCCAGGGGAAGACAGACTTCCCTTGGCCAGTCTAATTCTTCCACTATGGCGTTGCTCTGCCCTCCCGGTCTTTTTCCACCTGTGACTTTCACGTTTCCCTCCAATGACAAACACTCCTTGGGAATTTTTGATCCTTCTGTCTTCTGTCGAATTCAGGGTTTCTTCCTTCTCCTTTTCTTTCTGGGGATGCTACACTTTAAAAGGATCCCTGACCTCTTATTTCCGAGGCCCTGCCATCTTATTTGCACTTAGAGTGCAAGAGGCAGGTAAAGCTACACTTCTTTCAGCATTTGGTTGATCTATGGCCTCAAACTCCCAAGGACACACCTCAGCTCGTGATGTTAAAGGCTTCCGAAGGTTATTACTTGAGTTATAGGAGCAGGGCGCATTTTCCTCAGGGGAAGAGGTCTTTTTTTCCTGGTCTCCTGTTGGATTGAGATTTTCATTCTCAATTTTTGATGCTACAACTTTGGGGGGCGGTTCTTCGTACTGCCCAGCACACCCGTTGGTGGCATAATGCTGACTGCCATTCTCATCTTTGGCTCTCCCTGGGGGAACCTGAGTCTTAGAAATCAAAGGCGTCTCATCTTCAAAACTGGGCTGACCTTGGCTCTCCCAAGGGCATACCTCAGCCTTGTCTATGCTCTTCTGACTGGTTTGCTGACACAGTTCAGCTGCCTTGGGCTTCTGATGAGATTTCTCCTTTAAGGAAAAAGTTGGGTTTTTCTCCATCTCAGAAGCTGCAATAGATACGTGTTTTTGAACTTTTGATTCTGAAGGCACAGGACCAGGGACCAGGTCATAAATCTCCCAAGGGCACACTTCCCCTATGTCAAAGTTGTTCTTCTTCTTGGTGGTGCCTGGGCTCATGTCAGAATTGGCAGTGGGCGGGTTGACCCTTTGTTGCTTCATAATCCCAGATTTCTGAGGTTTTCTTGGCTCCTCCAAATGATTGGAGTTTTGGGGGGCAGAATCTTTAGTCTCTGCATTATCTGAATTGGAGTACTTTCTGTTTGCTTCTTTATCTTTTGGCAGAGGTTTCTGGGATTTCGCACGTTCTTCCATGCCTGATGTTTGGGTTTTCCCAGCCAATCCAAGAGTCTTCTCCTTGGCACTTGCTATGACACTGAGAGACTTCTGCAACACGGATGTTCGGGGGTGGCCTGGCTTCTTCTCTGAGCTGAGATTGTGAGCGCTCGCCGACTTACACACCAAAGGCACAGACTCTGTGGAATCGGTCTCACTGTTTTCTTTCAGCTTCTGGGTTAGTTTTTTACTTGATAGAGACTCCAGTGTGGAATTTTCTGTAGCCTCCTCTTCTTGGCTTTCCACCGGTAAACTGTTGGACTCTTCTGTATGCTCCCTCACGTGATCGTAAGTGCTGTGTGATTTCTTTAGCGAGAAGACTCGGTTTTTCAGAGACTCCTCTTTGGGCTTCCCAGTGTTACCTGAAGACTCTTGTGGGTTCTTCCTGACCAGGGCATTGCTTTTGGCCATGCTGTGGTCTGTGACTTCCTTGTCCTCTTTGGAACACTGCCTGCTGACTGTCTCTGGGATCTCGGTGATGCGCCTCATGATCGAACGGCCCAAGCCCTTCTTGGAGCACCGCTTTTTCTGGAGGTGGGGGTTATTTGTAATCATCTTCTTCCTTTTATATATTTCCAGCTGGGCATAGAGTTTCTTCAGCTCATCCTGCCAGAACAAGAGCAAATTCACAGAGATGTGGAACTTAGTGGTTCAGCCAGATACTATTACTAAATGTAACTTGGTCAGTAAGCTTGAGCTCTTTAGGGAAACTGACCTACAGCTTTTCATACCATGTGTGCTCATCAACCTTCTCCTCATTCTTACTTTTCTGATGAACCTGTGTTCTGTTACACATAGAGTTTGAACTTTAAGACTTGAACACATGCATCTGTTCATGGAATGAGCCCATTGGACTTACAAATTGTGTGAGCCGGACTCGACCTTGGCCATAACAAAACACAGCATATCGTGTTTCCTAATCAATATTGGAAGCATCATGTAGCCATTGATAAAATTACCTGTAATGTGGATTAGGTTTAGGGGACAACAGACCACCAATTACTAAAAGCAGCTTCTTACTCCAAATGCTGATATACTGTCACAGATTACTTTCAGTAACCCGGGTTCTCTGCTTGCAGATCTATCCTATCTCTCTACCAGCAAGATGTCAGAACCTGTAGTGGGGGACGTGTATCATCAGATCATCATCATGACTGCTCCTAAGTCAGTCGTAACTATCAAGATTGGCCTGTGTAACTTCTCCATGATGTGGGTTTTAGAACTGGGTCAGCCCCGCATTCGATGTTTTCAGTTCTTACGCACACACGTCCCCCCTCTCTTTTTCCCTCTCAGCCCATGTGCACACAGGTGAGCATATGGATACGTCAGCCCACATGTGCTTGCCAGTGTGCACGGGGTGAGCCCAAAACAGGAAGGCTGAAATATCGACATTACCCGAATGTCTTCCGGGTCTAAGCTGTGCTCACTCCACGCGGAGTTGATGCTGCTGTTCAGGTAGGACCCAGACCGGCCCAGGTCCAGCTCATCTTCATACGCTTCCGTAGCAATGTCATCTCGGGGGTTATTGCTTGAATGTGAAAACTGCAATAGAGACGCAGGATGAGCTGCAGACATTAACCCGCGGGCAGACACAGCAGAATAATTTGTTAAAGGTTCTCATATCATTTCTTCAGCCTGGATGAACTCATTTACCAAGCTCCTTATAAAAGATCTGTTGCTATATTTGTGTTTTGCTTTTCACGTTACGCACTAGAGCTCTTAGGCCATCTTAATACGTGGTTCCTTAATACGTGGTTCTCCTACCCCTATTTTCATCTTTGTCTTTTCTCCAGGCTCACAGTGTTCACTTACATTACTCCTCATATACGTTATTTGCATTCTGATAATGAAAATAAGTTAAAAAACCCACACAAGTGTTCTCCAAGAGTAGCACTTTGGACCCACTGGCAGCTGGAGGGAAATATATTTTTTGAGCAGTAGGGTCTATCTTGTGTTTCTTGTTCTGCATCACCTAGAGGAGGCTATATGTCACCGAAAGGTACAACTGGCCCCGATCACAGACAGTGACTTTGAGTCTACTATACATGGGTCCAGAAATGTTGCCTCCGAGACCTAGGGGACAGGAGATCTGCATGCTGGCATCAACTGTGTTGATAGATTGGAAACAAATCACGCCTAAAATGATGATGATATCTAAGCTTAAAATTCAAACATTCACTGAAATTACAGAATTTTTTCTCAAGTTCCTCCTTTGTCACATTTTGAGGTATTTTTATTATTTTCCTGTGGCCTTTGGATATGTTTCAGTTTCATGGACTCTTGCTATCTCTATTCTTCATCAAATGGAGACGTGGAGAAGAATGAATTGGGGAAATGATGGAAAGCAGGGAGAATCAAAGCAATCTGGCCATTTCACATAACATATAAACCAACTGATTGTCCTATGAAAACGGAGAGAATGGTCTAGGGAACATGGGTTCTCTCCTCCCAGCTGCTCATCAGGTCAAATATTCTTTTAAAAAATTAACACATCACCCTTTCATGATACAGAGCTACTTTAATGTCAATGTTTGTTAAAATATTTAAGCGGCAGGTGAACATCTATATAACATAACATGAAACAGCAATTTTCTACGTAAGGAATCATGAATGTTTTGTAACTGGAACTGACTGAGAAACCACAGAAACAGGTGACTCTTTCCTTCACTCCTGTACTTACATCTGTGGTTCTGACATGTGTCAGGAATTTAAGGCCATAAAGATGAATAAAACAGAGTCCCTTTCCTCCAAAATCTCAAATGCTGCTAGGAAACCACCCAGAAGTTATTGATAAGAGAGTAATTGTTCTTGAGCACAGTCTCATAGATGATCGTGAGTTTAAGGAACACTTGTCAGATAATATCCATTTTCTGCTTTATTATTTGTCCTTAGTATTTGTATCTATCTAAAAGAGTATTTTGAATGCTTATCTTAACCTATTTCTTCTGTGCCCCCCTTGTCCACAATATAAATACTACAAGAGCACATATTTTGTCTGTTCGTTATTCTTATGCCAGGATATAGAACAGAGCTCAGCGAAGCCCCTCAATGATTGTGTTAAATTATCTCAAGTTGCAATATAGTTCGCATACCATAAAATTCTCAAATTTCAATTGTACAGTTGAGTGCTTTTTGGTATATTCACAGTGCTGTGCAACTATCACCACTATCTAATTTTCATCACTCCCAAAAAGAACCTTAAACCCACGAAAGCGGTCATTTCTGTTTCCTCTCTTTCCTAGCTAGTGACAACAACTAACTTGCTTTCTGTCTCAACAGAGCGGCCTGTTCTGGACATCTCATATACATGGAATCACACAAGATGTGGCCTTTGTGTCTAGCCTCTTTCACTTGGTGTAGTGTTTTCAAGGGGCGTACTAGCTGTAGTGCGTACTGGTGCTTTACTCCTTCTTACTGTTCGGTAGTGTTCCATTGTGGAGATAACACTGCATTGTGCTTCTACATTTATCAGTTGATGGACAGCTGGATTGTTTCCACTTCTTAGCTATTATGAATAAGGCTGCTAGGAACATCCATGTACCAATCTTTGTATGAATATGTGTTTTCAATTCTTACTACTGAATGAGCAGTCTGCATATATAGTACCTAATAAATATATATATATATAGTATCTAATAAAATGTAACATATAATGCAAAGTATGAAAAAGGAGAAGATAAATTGCAGTAACAGATTAGTCCATGAAAACTGTGGCTATTTGGTATATATAATTCAAGTAAGGAAGAAAATAGGAATTTTGTTCTGTTTACATTTGTTTGTCCTTTTAGTCAGGCTGAATTTTAATGTTTCGCTTGTGAGAGGAGGTAAAACTTGGAGTGAATGACAAGCAATCATAAATTCTTGACTCAGCTGTGTTAATATTATATCATGTGGTACTAATACAGATAAATGATGTTCCAATATTTTGTTTTTCTATGTGTAAATGAGGAAAATAATAATAATGCTCTAGCTTGGGGGCACCTGGGTGCCTCAGTGGGTTAAAGCCTCTGCCTTCCGCTCAGGTCATGATCCCAGGGTCCTGGGATCGAGCCCCGAAGCGGGCTCTCTGCTCAGCAGGGAGCCCGCTTCCCCCTCTCTCTCTGCCTGCCTCTCTGCCTACTTGTGATCTCTGTCTGTCAAATAAATAAATAAAATCTTTTTAAAAAATAATGCTCTAACTTGTGTGGTTTTTTTCCCCACACTCTGATATCATATTATTTCATTGTAAGCTGTTTTATTGCTATCGTGTCATAGATGAAGAAACTGAACCTCAGAGAGATGGAAAGTTTTGACTAACGTCATACTGTATAGCCAGTGTGAGTGGAACATATATTCTTAATCCCGGTATTCTGAGTGCTGGCCCATTTTCCTCCACTTCGGTATGCTGTCTAGATAAGTCTTTGCCAGAATCTATCATTATAAAGCAAGATTTTTCTATACAAAATATAATTATTTACATAAAAATTTTCTGAATGTTTACAACACAAAGCTTCCTGAATATAAATCCAAACAGGAGGATTCTTAGAATCTCTTAAAAATTACTTTGATGTTATAGGTACAATAAAAGTTACCTTGGACCCATAATTAAATCATATCTGAATATAAAAATATTTGAGAAAGGGGCACCTGGATGGCTCAGTGGGTTGAGCCTCTGCCTTCAGCTCAGGTCATGATGCGGGGGCCCTGGGATCGAGCCCCGCATCAGGCTCTCTGCTCAGCGGGAAGCCTGCTTCCCCCCCTCTCTCTGCCTGCCTCTCTGCCTACTTGCGATCTCTCTCTCTGTCAGATAAATAAATAAAATCTTAAAAAAATATATATTTGAGAAGGAGCCAAACCAGATGATGAGTTTTGTACAAACTGAAGAATTTAAAAATTCTATGGGATGTTTAATAAATTCGAAAAGAAAAGAGATATCTAGTTCCCTGAGGAGAGAGCTTTAAAAACATTTTAGTGTCAACTAAATCTCCACACTTCCCTTTCCCTATATTGCCAGATACTTTAAAAAAAAAAAAAAGAGGAAACAACTCCATGCTTATTTAAAATAACTGTCTTGCAAGAGAAAAGTAATGTTAAAGGAATACCTTTGGAATCAAAAGCAACCCAATGGTGACTGTCACAGTCAAATGAGTATGTGCAAAATACAGCATTAGCATCCAGTCAGACTGAAGTCTTGAGGCAAGAACGAATCTGAAATGAGAATTCACCAAGTTAGTAATCCAATAAGATCTCTATTTAAAATACTAGGATATTTGGAAACTTTTTTTCCTCGGTGTTTTTTTAAAAAAAGTAAGCAAGCGTGAAGAAAGCTGCACTGTGGTCTCTGTGGCACACATTTTCATCACAGAACAAGACCCAAAGTAACCCTGACTGCATACATAAGACATGAACTCCTTATTTATTATTTTAAATTATCAGTAGTAGGAAAGACAGCATATAGACATATAATATGCTAATCATTTCCTGGAATAATTATTTTGTATGTCAATGGAATGTCTAAAGTAAAAGCAGTGAACACATGTGAATTCAAAAGAACAGATTTACAAACTAGTGGCTTCAGGCAAATTTGGGTTATAAGACACAGCCACATAACTCTTGATTCTAATCTTTTTCCTTTGAAAACATTAATTAAGAAAAAAAGGGGTAGGTAGTTATCTGTCTTTGTGAATGACCTCAGAGGCTTAAATGATAAACAATGCAATGGTTAAATGAATATACTAATGGTTTGTAATATACATCTTTTAAAATAAAGATTTTAGTTGTTGTGAAGTGTCAAACTGTTTTAAGATAACTGAAAATCCTATCTTGCTGAGGAATTTATAAAACACTGTTCTAGGACAGTCCTGCAGGCAACATGTATAGGAAAAATTCAGTACGGATACCTACTCTGGTGATTTTGGAATGTTTTCATAAATCAATAGGTATGTGTACACACTAAAATTCAGGTTTTAAGGACTCATTCTTTTGCAGAAACCATGTGATGTTTTATTAAGGTCATTTTACAATCATACTCTTAATTTTTTCCCATGCACTGTTTATCCATGAAAGCTAAATATGAGATTTTATTGTGTTTGGAATTAAAGAATTGACATTTTTAAAAAAGATTTACTTATTTATTTGAGAGAGAGAAAGAGAGAGAGAGAGGAGAGCGGTGGGAGGGGCAGAGGAAGAGGAAAAGAAGGAGAGACGCAGATCCCCCACTGATCACCTGCAGAGCCCCGTGTGGGGCACAGCTCCCCACTTGGAGATCATGACCTGAGCCGAAAAGGACAGTCAGATGCTCCGTGACTGAGCCATCCAGGTGCCCCCGGAGAATTAGCATTTTGATGCACTGATATATGTCATCATATTTGAAAAGCTAACATCTTAAGAAAATGCTTATGATATAATCATGAAACAAACACATGAATCTAAAAATAGAAGAAACTCATTTTATACCTGCATTATGCCATATTCATGACAAATTTACTAAGTAAAGTAGTATTATTAATACTTGAAACAAAATTTCCATCAAGGGGATTTCTTCTTCATTTTCACCTCCATCCTATCCCCTGTCTTCTCACCTCCCCTCCCTGCCAAATCGAGCTAAAGTGGAAGCTCAAGAGTTGCTCAACATGGAGATAGTTTCCTCTGTGTTTGGAGACATAAAACAGACTTAAAATATATACATAGAAGTACAGAAAGTTCATGATAGTTTACCTATAACCAAATAGCATTTTATGAATTAACATCTTCTCTAACTCCTTGGCGAAAAAAAAAAAAAACTCCTTATGCCTGCCTTGAATATGATTAAATGAATATTCACTTTGTTTGAGAATGACATACTTTTGACAGAGCCTGTGCTGGGTCAGAAGAGATTTTTTTTAAGCACTGAAATAGGATCATCATACTCAGTAACAAGTAACAGTACCTGAGGCATAGAAGCAATATAAAATTGTGACCTGGAAAATTATACAATCCAAATCTGCTGGGGCCATTTCCAGCACTGGAGCAGATAGTTACATCAAATGAGATGGATTTACATTCTAAAAGTGTTCTCATGCACTGCGAATTTCTGTCTCAAATGCCAACACAAGTGAACCCGAAGCCAGCCTGATGATATCTGAAAGGAACATGGTTACATATATTTTAAATTAAAATGGTGAGTCTTCCAAAAAGTTAATTTGAAGTACTCGATACTAACATCAACTGATTAATCAGTTTTTAAATACTGCTAGGTTGGTTAGGTTGCAGTTCTTAGTGGAAATATCTTAAGAAAAATTGGGTTTTTGCAGTCTTCTTAAAGATTTTTTTTTAAAAGACTATTTCAACTTCTAAAATATAGATCTAACAGCCAGGAACATAGAAATAGTTAAAAATTGAGGTTAAGAATAAAAGCAAACTTTTTAAAAGTCTTGCACTTTCCCAAAGCTTTGCTCTATGCTTAGTAAAGGATTATAGAACAGATTAGGCAAAATGCCTTCTGCATTATTAGACTTCTAGACTTATTCCTTTTAGTTTATTTTTGTTCAGTCTGGCAATTTGGTGAGAATAAAAGTAAATCTGCATATAAATATGTAGTCATAGCTTTAAGCTTATATATTTATATATGTAGATACGTACCCACAATTATATATATATAATTTTATATTTTAAGTAAACAAGAATGAACATACATGCCTATTGATAAAGAATACCTGCTGATGTTGGAGGTCTTTATTAAATATTATTTCATTCTGGTAAAAACTACAAAGATGGGTCTAGTTGATTTATATTATTATGTTATTGCTTCTTATTCTTGGACTTTATCAACACTGGAACCACAGCATGTATGAGTTCAGTCCACATGTAAATAAGAAATTATATATACTTGATTTCTTTAATTATCACTGCCTATTGCTTTCTCTCTGCTCATCTCCCTAAAATCAGTGTTCTGTAGATTTACTGTGTTAAACTATAATTTAAACTATAATTCCATCTTTGGTCCTTTATGGCCATACAATTAAATTTCCAAGACAGAGTAGCTAGTTTATACTATGATTCTTTGAAGGCAACATGCCACAATCCAATTGGGTTTGGTCTATGCAGAAAGGTAAGTTGAATTTGGAACTTAAAAGTAGGGCTTTCCAGCAATGTCCACAACGTGGAAAGACTGTGGAAAGAACCTAGATGTCCATCAACAGATGAATGGATAAAGAAGATGTGGCATATATATACAATGGATACTGCAGCCATCAAAAGAAATGAAATTTTGCCATTTGCAACGATGTGGGTGGAACAAGAGGGTATTATGCTGAGCAAAATAGGTCAATCAGAGAAAGACAATTATCATATGATCTCCCTGATATGAGGAATTTGAGAGGCAAAGTGGGGGGTGTGGGGGGTAGAGAAGGAAAAAATGAAACAAGATGGGATCGGGAGGGAGACAAAACAAGAGACTCAATCTCACAAAACAAACTGAGGATTGTGGGGGAGGGGCGTGGGGGAGGGGCGTGGGGGGAGGGAGAGGGTGGTTGGGATATAGACATTGGGGAGAGTATGTGCTATGGTGAGTGCTGTGAAGTGTGTACGCCTGATGATTAACAGACCTGTACCCATGGGACTAATAATACATTATATGTTAATTAAAAAATTTAAAAAAAAGTAGGGCTTTCCATTCAGGTTTTTTAAGCTTGCCTAAGAAAATATCAAAGCCTACCAAGGCCAGTCACTCTGCTACCACTAGAAGTTCTCTCTGTTCAAAACTTAAAGGGACTATACAGTTGTCTCGAGGGAAGCTGATCTTTTAAGTAGGGCATGTCTACCAACACAAAGTATACTAGGTTCAACATGAACAACTCAGTCAGATCTTGTGTCTATGTGAACCCAGCTAGGCTGATGGGTTGTCTGGGACTCTGTAGGAGAGACCTAAACAAAGTAAGAAAGTTATTATTATTATTATTTTTTTTTTTAAAGCAAGCTCTATGCGTAGTGTGGGGTTTGAACTCATGACCCTCAGAGCAAGAGTCACACGCTCCCTGCCTGAGCCAGCCAGGTGCCCCCAGAAAGCTACCCTGAATGAATATTTAGAATACATTTCTCCTCACCTCGGCCCAGTATTAAAACAGAATTTCCTGAAGAGTGGCTTCTATTACCAGATGTCAGTTGAGGTTTGGGGGGATATCATGGTGAATGGTTTGGAAAGTGCTGGTTAAACAAACTTAACTAGCTTTCCTTACAGCAGGACTTCTTGGTATGCCACACGGTGTTGTGACATTCCTAAAAGGGAGCTACCAAATGTAATGTGTTATAAATATACACAAGTGTGTAAAAACATCCAAAAGTGATATCCTAATATATTAATAGTGTTTATCGTCTTTGGGTGGTTGGATTTGGCAGTTTATTTTTCCCATCCAAGTACTAACCAGGCCCGACCCTGCTTAGCTTCCGAGATCAGACGAGATCGGGCGCGTTCAGGGTGATATGGCTGTAGACTTGGCAGTTTATTTTTAATCAGTTTATGATTTATCTATAATAACCACCTATTGCCTTATTAGGAATTTTTAAAAGTTCATTTAAAAATTAGCTACCTTGCCTACTTGGGCAAATTGAGAGTTTAAAGTCCATTGAGGGACGCCTGGGTGGTTCAGTGGGTTAAGCATTTGCCTTCGGTTCAGGTCATGATCCCAGGGTCCTAAGATCCGAGCCCTGTGTCGGGCTCCTTGCTCAGCAGAGAGCCTGCTTCTCCCTCTCCCTCTGCCTGAAGCTCCCTCTGCTAGTGCGCGCGCGCTCTCTCTCTCTCTATATATATGTATATGTGTTAAATAAATAAATAAAATATTTTTTTAAGTCCATTGAAAAAACATACTTAATGATGAAAACAGAACAAATGTAAATCTTTTTTAAAAAATATTTTATTCATTTATTTGACAGACAGAGATCACAAGTAGACAGAGAGGCAGGCAGAGGGGGTGGGGGGGGATGAAGCAGGCTCCCTGCTGAGCAGAGAGCCCGATGTGGGGCTCTATCCCAGGACCCTGGGATCATGACCGAAGCCCAAGGCAGAGGCTTTAACCCACTGAGCCACCCAGGTGCCCCCAGATGTAAATCTTAAGATAGAAAAGGATAAAGATCAATTTAGGTAAATACTTTGAGCAGATTTAATTTCTCGGACAATTAATTTGATTCTAAGAAATACAGCAGCTGATGTAGGGCAAAAGTAGGAAACCCTTTGCATGACCTGGTCACATTCTGACAACAGAAGACATTTAAACATGTCTGTAAATTTCTTCTGGCATGCTTATAACTCTTTTTTTTTAAATATTTTATTTATTTGACAGAAATCACAAGTAGGCAGGGCGGGGGCGGGGTGGGGGGGGGAGGAAGCAGGCTTCCCACTGAGCAGAGAGCCCGATGCGATGCGGGGCTTGATCCCAGGACCCTGAGATCATGACCTGAGCTGAAGGCAGAGGCTTAACCCGCTGAGCCACCCAGGTGCCCCTTTAATTGGTTTGTTAATACAACATTTAACTTACAAATGGTTCTAGAAAAGCATGTTTGTTATATCTTGAAACACAGGTGTTTGATATTCTGGAAACAAACAATGAAAATGCATCTTTTCTTGGGAGATGGTTTGGGAGAAATGTGCAGGCTGTGGGGCTCTGCCCACAACAGTGTTCTTTAGTGCTCACTACACGGTGGACCCACGGCATCCCCTCTCACATCCTCTAGTCCGAGAAGTGAGAGAGCCTTCTTCTTGCCTATTTATAACATTGTATTTTGTTTTGCATCTTTCCTTCCTCTTTTCTTTTTCTCTTTTCTCTCTTTCTTGAGATGGGGGCAAGACAAAGCAGGGAGGCAAATTCCTTTGATTCCTGGTGCTTTGATGGAATTTCCAGGGTTGTCAAATCATAAATACTTCTTTTCCTACTTAAAAGTTGAAAAAGTGTAGGTATGCCTAAGGTTCAGCTGTTCTCTGCTATCATCCATTCCCACAAGTACAAGATATAACTTTATAATTATTGACTAAAGTGAGAAATGATAAATATCTTCTAAAACTTCAAAAGATCCACACCTTCCCACTCTGACTCCCACCATTATTTATCACTGTTTTTCCACTGAGGGAAAAGACAAATATTCAAAATTTCTCATTAAATTCTTATGTATGTCCTAACTTTGTGGAGCAAATGAATGACATCTTTTTGTTGCTTTGCAAGTTATAGGATTCATTTTTTTTGTTCTCACTGAGGTTTTCATTTCATTTTCAGATATAAATAGGTGTAAATTCTCGGAAGATAAGTCATACATATTTCATTTTGTTCACTATCATAAGCTACTTGCTTCCTCCTTTGTACTTACTGACTATAGTAATAAACGGGATATTAAGAAATGGAAGACCAGGCCAAACTAATAAAAAGTCATTGCTAAAATGTGATAGTATAAAACCTCATTGCACACAAAAATCCAGTCATCGGGTTGGAGTGGTTTTTTTAGTTTTGAATTTAGCAGAACTAGTACACATAAGTTGACTGTCTTGAGTATTAAGATTTTAAAAGTGTAAACCAGTATATTAACATGAATGGAAACATAGACATTAACAGTATATTAACATGAATGGAAACATAGACAATTTATCTACATCTACTTTATAATGTACGCATGTGTTGTTTTATATCTTCAGAACAAAAGGCATTATATATTATAACAATATTCAGTGATATTCCCATAAGTGGTTTAATATAATACAGTAATATTGAGTTAACCTTCAAATAAATAAAGGTGATAAGAAAACATTAGAAGGAACTAAGCACATCAGTTTAGGAAAAAAAATAAAGGGGCACCTGGGGACACAGCTGGTTAGGTGTCCAACTCTTGGTTTTAGCTCAGGCCATGATCTCATGGGTCCTGAGATGGAGCCCCACGTTGGACTCTATGCTCAGTGCAGAGCCTACTTGGGTTTCTCTCTCCCTCTCCCTCTGCCCTGCTTCCCTGTGTGTTCTCCCTCTCTAATAAATAAATCTTAACAAACAAACAAACAACAAGCTATCTCCATTTGCCATTTCTGTGACAAAGACATTAGTCAACTTAAAAACACCATCCTTCCTAAATCCTTCCATTATGTATGCTATCCAGTTTTTCTATTTAAGTTAGACTGAAACACATCAGAGAAACAAAACGGTTATTTACTAGCTCTACAGGGCACTTGCCTGATTGTGTGGAATACAGCAGAGATAATGAGCTCGTTGTGAACTGCAACAGCCATATAGCGTGGCTCGTGAAACGCTGATGGCACCGTCCGCACTGCATAGCAGAGATAAACACCCCACAAGAGGAATAAAAATTCAGCTGTGAGAAGGACAAAAAAAAAAAAAAGAAAAACAATTTTCCATTAGTTTTATAGGTGAATAATAATGTAAAATTTAAATTCTTTAGCATGCATTTTGTGTTTGTTATAGAAACATAAGTTCAGTTAGAAACAGATGCATATAAAATGTCATTCACAAATGAATACATATGACATATTTATTTTAAGATTTTTTTGAGTGTAACAGAAAATTTTACAAAGGTATAGTTTGGTTTTTATTTTCTTTCTTTGTTTCTTAAAACAGTGGTTGGTGCCTCAGATTTTTCTTTTGCTAATACCTGGCTTTTTCCTAAAACAAATATAAAATAATTTTCCACATCCCCAACCTAAGTTTAAGATATTCATAGAGCATCTGGGTTGTAATGAAGTCATCAAGGCAACCAAGGCTTGTAATGTGTTTATATGCAGCTTCTAGAAATTTAAACTCTTACTGCATTGAATCTGGTTCCACAACATAAAGATACCCATTGCCAGAAATGTGAGAAAATAGGTTGTTAAACATTCAGTGGCATATTTTATAAATGAACCATCATTTCTTCACACATGACAGAAATCTTATCTTTTATGGGTGGAGTGCTGAAGGCTTCATAAAATTCACAATCATCTTATTTGTGGGGCTCAAGTCAGAAGAGACAAGCATAGCACAGCATTTAAACATAAGGGCTTTGGAATCACACTAGACCTGATTGGAAATTCTGGTTCTATCTCTAATTAACTTTGCATAATCTAAGCCAACTTAATATTTCTGGCCACAGTTATCTTATCTGGAAAATGACAATAATAAAAGTACATATTTCATGAGATTATTTGCTAATGAAATCAAATAATGAATATAAAGCACTTAATATAGTTTCTGTCTGGTAGATATTAAATAAAGGAATAAATAAAAACACACGTTAAATGGTTCTTATTGTTGAACATCTCATTTGACTTTTTTTTCCAACCTGAACATCACTATTTTAACTCATTCTGACCAATAATTGTTCATTTCATTTTCTGTCTTAGTGACACGACCTCACTGGAAGATAGTATCTAAAGAAGATAATATCTAATCAATCAGAGTAAAGAAGAAAGCTTTAATTTGGAGAAAGTCTTTAATCAAATGTATCCCTTCCAGGTAACCTACTTACTTATCTATTGAAACACTGACTTCCATTCCTGTATGCCAAGTTGTTTACCTGCCAAGCTTTCAGCATATTTCTGTCAGTATTTAAACAATAGGTAGTGCCCTAATTACTGAAAATCCCTTAAGTAAACACATCCTTCAAGAGTTACTCTAAAACCTTGATGTGGTCAGAAGCCAAATATAAAATAAGCCACACTCAAAGATCTCCATGAGATTTATTCAGTCCCAATTATTCAGTACGTTGGCCACTGGCCATGTGCTAAATTTTTTTTTTTTTTTTTTTTTTTGGTCCAGCCAAGTTCTACTGGATCAGGAAAAGTGAATCAAGAAATGCTGAGGTCTTCATGTACAACTTTCCTTCCTACCTCTTGTATTTCTGTCCATGGTACTATTATTGCCTCTTTACCCAGGTTTGAAATCTCTGCGTCAGCCTTCACTGGTACATTTCTACTTTGAGCTGTTTTTCATACAAATCATTCCTCTCAATGCCCACAATGACTATCCTTTAAGTGCCTATCATGTCACTCCTTATTGGTTACAATTATTTTTCAACTGCCCCGTCTAAACCTGGATTTACCCTGAGTTCATTCGTTCTTCAGTTACTGGAACTTCCTTTTGATCACATCAGGATTTGTCCAAATCCCTGGTACTCCATGTGGATTAGCTGATTCACATTTCCACTACAGAATTCACTAATACTCACTTAGAACCCAGGAAATAATTCCTGCCCCGCCAAAGGAAGACTAGAAGGCATTCATGCCTGGGTAGGCATGTCCTCACTTTTAAGACTTTCTTGCCACCCAGGCTTCACGTTAGCTGCCTACTTTGCTTATTCTTTTGTACTTGTATACTTTTCTTAGCCCCGGACTTGTCTAGTGGCTGACCCTCAGGCCAGGCTTTCATGAGGTGTTGTGTGCATCTTCATTCAGAAATCGGTAGTGCCTTACTATTATTTTACAAATGCTTGGTCCTGGCACTCCTTGCCCCCTATGACATCATGGTTTATGTCCAGCATGTTCTTCCAATGCTCCCCAGCATGAACTCTAAGCTGATCTAGGCAGACTCATCCTCTGAACACTTCAAGATTCCTCTTGCTTCTGAGTCTTTGTTCATGCTATTGCTCACACAAGAAATCTCCTCTTACCCGCATTTCAAAATCCAATCCAGTTTTTCAATGTTTAATTCAGGTCCTACCTCCATGGCAAGGCCACATGAATTGATTTCACTTTGCATTGAATTTTCCTTCCTCTAATATCTTACAGTTTTTAACTACTGATATTATGAAATGCAGAGAATAGTGCCACAGAATATATAACTGAGAGAAAATCATGGAGTCCTGTTAATCACTCCATTCCTTAGCCCCAACTAGTTACTTCATGGCAAGAAGTGAGTCTTTATCTATTTATCTATTTATTTATTTATTTACTGACTTTTTAAATTCAATGTAATTAACATTCAGTGTTTATTCATTTCAGGTGTACAATATAATGATTCAACAAGGAACTGAGTGAATTATTTTTTTCTGCCTTTGCCTATTTAGATAGCTCAACAGTACTGAGCAGACATAGATAAGATTCAATAAATATTTGTTGAATTGAAAGAACCTAAATGATACCAGTTTCAGGTTATTTGAGATGTAGAACCTCTGTTACCTTGGCCACTCCATCTAACACTGCAGGCCTATCCATGATCTAAAGGTTATACTGGCATTATTATTAATAGTGGTAACTGCTGTTTACTGATGGGCCACTAAGGGTATGGTGATGTGTTTGGCAGTTAAACATAGTTAAAGCAAAAATATTTTTAAGCAACAGCACAAATATATGGTGAAACTGAAAGATTCACAGGTAACTGACACTGTCTCCTTTTAAAGACACTATTCTCTGCCACTTATTACAGTGTTTTTATATGATGTTATCCTGAAGATTGAAAAAAAAAAGGAAAATAGCTAGGTTAATTAGGCTACTACAATGTAGAAAAAAATAAGAGATAAAATAAGATTCCTCCTAATAGCTAAGCTTAACATTAAAATCATTTCATTAGCAATATCAAACAATATGCTCTAGCTGAAAAACAATTTATTATTCAAAGTACCAATTAAACTAAATGTGATATATGAAAGTTGTGCTTGGGAAAAAAATCAGTTTCATATAATTAACTTCAAACTAACATCGCAATTAGGAAAGAAAATATGCAGATGTTACCAAATTTTGCAGTGTTATTACGTAGGAGTTGAAATATGTGTTGTGCTTCTGCTTTAGAAAATAATTTCTGTGGTTAAATGATTTTGATGGGAGGCATGAGTATAGTTAAAAAAGGAATTGCATTTATATTTAAAGATCCAAATAGGGCTTTCAGAAAACTGAGGTATTTTACTTTTAATCTATAAGCGATAACAGTTTGAAAGTTAACTACCATAGCCTTTTAAAAATTAATAGACCATAATGAAAGTGATTTCACATTATCTTTCCAATGGGCTGGGTCAAGCAAAGAAGTGAGAATTTGTATCAGCTCTTGAAGATGCCTTAGCTCTGTGATCTTAGAACACCCACAGGGGCTGAGAGAAAAATGACTTCAAAGTACAAAATGTCTCACAAGATGTGGTCTCCTGCCTTGCCATGTTGCAAAGGCATTTTTTCTTTTTAAGATTTTGTTTTTTATTTATTTATTTTTTATTTATTTGACAGAGAGAGAGAGATCACAAGTAGGCAGAGAGGCAGGCAGAGAGAGAGAGGAGGAAGCAGGCTCCCTGCTGAGCAGAGAGCCCGATGTGGGGCTCTATCCCAGGACCCTGAAATCATGACCTGAGCCAGAGGCAGAGGCTTAACCTGCTGAGCCACCCAGGCGTCCCGGCATTTTTTTCTTAATAACATTTTATACTTCTTAGCCCCTTTAAAAAAATGTTTATATGGCACAAATAAATGTACAGATGAAGCATTTAGGTTTCATTTTTTTTTAATGTCCAAGGATTTCTTGTAACGTCTTCCTCTTTTTTTCTCTAAGTCCTTCAAATTAGATGTCTACTGTTTTTATGCTAATAACATGGCAGGTGGCACAGAAGTGATCATGAAGTATTAAACAACCTCAATAATCCTTGAGAGTAGCTCAAGTTCCAGTGTTCTAGGGTTCAACTGGCACACACGAGCCTTTATATTCGGGAGGCTTAGTTGCCTTTTCTTTGGTTAAAACGAGAACAGTTATCAGTTATAATGCTTAAAACAAAGCGAATGATACTTTTGATAGAATTTTAAAGCTAGAAGAGACTTTATGAGACCATGTAGTCTGGGGTACTTTTTTGGAGTGTGTATATGATTGTTAAGAATGTTACTCTGTTTGCCCGAAGTCAGTTTATTCGGTGTTGGGACAGTGAGTGACAGCGAAGGTGGGTGTTGCTGTGGGTTTCACAAGCAGGACAGTGGAGGCAGGAATGTCTGTCTGTTCCCTCCTCAGCTTTCTGGAAGCAGTGAGCCAAGGGATGGACGGTGTTGGGCTACCGAACAAGCCTGTGGAGAGCCTTGTACCCCTGTTGCCCTCACGAGGTTCACAACAGAGCGGAGCCTTGAGCACAAGGCTCCTTAGTTCCTGACCAGTGTTCTCGAAATTACATCCCTGGCCTGAGGGTTTCTTTTGCTTTATTACTAACAGGTAGAGACAAAACCCAGGGAAATAATTGTTTTAATCTTATGGGAGAAAATTTCCAGGCAGCAATTGTTTGTATTTAAACAATTAATATGTTAGTCATAAATAGCTAGTACTTCCATTTGGACTGACTTTTTGTCCCCTCAATCTGACTTGGTAGCGAACATCTGTTGAATGTGTCAGGCACTGCGCTAAATGCATTTTGTACATTACCTACATGCGTGAAAGCTTTGTCATAAGATGGGGCAAAATTCTGAATGTCCCAATTTCAAGCTTGCATCAGAGATCCTGTGTAGTAATACCAAGGAATACTGTTGTTAATCATCTGAACTGTGTAGGTCACACAGTGACTTGATGATTCTATTCTGGTCCCCACTCACCATAAGGGAGCTCTCTGAGGCAAGAACTGCCGTGAATGGTCACACATTTGCATGTTGGCTTTTCTTTATTGCTTCCTTTCACTCATTTCTAGAACTTGGATCAAGTTTTTCACAATCTCCACTGCATCTTGAGAGGGAAAGTTAGAAAAGGTATATTTTCTTCCCTCTGTCCTTGGCATGGGCCCTTAAGATTTTTAAAATCTGATGTGGGGTGACAGAAATTTAGTGACATTCAGATACTTCACAGCTAATGGACACACAATCAAGATCATGAATGTAAGAAGGGCTCACAAAGACGAGTGGGGACCACTCAGGGCACAGGGTCAGTGACAGGGCAGCAAGTTCGGTCTTCCAGTAACATTCTTCTGTTTCCCTCTCCTGGTCATTGGCCTATGTATAGTTTGAGGAGGGATCCGGAATTGGGATTATTTGTTACCATTTAAAAAATACATTTAAAATTGTCAATCTTTTTAAAAGACTGACAGCATTGGCAATTTGCTTTTGCTTGGGCAACCTCTCTAAATTTACACATACTTTCTGAAGGACTAGCTTGAGTGCTTTTAGGATGATTATAGTGGGGGTTATATTTCTGTTTGTTTATATTCTGTCTTTGGGGAAAATTATTTTACTTCTTTGAGATGTAGTTCTTTATATGACCTTAAAGGGCAAAGAGAGAATAAAATATTTTATATCTTAATTTTATACTTAGAACATCATTTTCTCTTTTGGAAGTTAAAAAAAAAAACTAACTTCTTCGTTCAATTTCTAGCTTATAAAACTTTGAGACAATTTTGCTGAGCTAGGCTTGGCTCGGGACCTTGCTTGACAACTGAGAGGCAGATTTACACGCTCATTACAAATCTGCCTTTTTCCTGGCCAAGTGATCTCTTTCTTATTTAATGTATCCCAGAGTTTTGACTACTTTGGGGAATGGGTCTCAGTGAGTAGAAACTGAGAGAAAACCCACACGCTTTTCTCCTCCTAAGTAATCTAATCTCAGAGGAAACGGTAACGCCCAGCTCTCTATAACCACTAAGGAATCGGAATTCGTGGAGCTATAAGAACGCGCTCTGAGACGCTCTGAGACCCGCAGTCCATGCGGACTAACAGCTTGTTGTTTGAACTATGACAGTCGTTTTAATACAAGGAAAAGATCTCCCAAAATCTTCTTGACAACTGAGCTAATCTATAGGCTATTACTCTTCAAGTAACAGAAGACGGCTTTTTTCCCCTCCTTTTCTTTTTGATTTTTTTCAGTGTTCCAAAATTCATTGTTGATGCACCACACCCAGTGCTCCATGGAAAAGGTGCCTTCCTTAATACCCACCACCAGGCTCACCCACCCCAACCCTCCTCCCCTCCCAAACCCTCAGTTTGTTTCTCAGAGTCCACAGTCTCTCATGGTTTGTCTCCCCCTCCCGATTTCTCCCCACTCACTTCTCCTCTCCATCTCCCAATGTCCTCCGTGTTATTCCTTATGCTCCACAAGTAAGTGAAACCGTATGATAATTGACTCTCTCTGCTTGACTTATTTCACTCAGTATAATCTCCTCCAGTCCTGTCTATGTTGATACAAAAGTTGGGTATTCACCCTTTTTGATGGAGGCATAATACTCCATTGTATATATGGACCATATCTTTATCCATTTGTCTGTTGAAGGGCATCTTGGCTCTTTCTACAGTTTGTTGATTGTGGCCATTGCTGCTATGAACATTGGGGTACAGATGGCCCTTCTTTTCACTACATCTGTATCTTTGGGGTAAATACCCAGTAGGGCAATTGCAGGATCATAGGGTAACTCTATTTTTAATTTCTTAAGGAATCTCCACACTGTTCTCCAAAGTGGCTGCACCAACTTAGATTCCCACCAACAGTGTAAGAGGGTTCCCCTTTCTCCACATCCTCTCCAACACTTGTTGTTTACTGTCTTGTTGATTTTGGCCATTATAACTGGTGTAAGGTGGTATCTCGATGTGGTTTTGGTTTGATTCTCCCCGATGGCTAATGATGATGAACTCATGGAACTGGCCAAAAACAGACACACAGACCAGTGGAACAGAGTAGAGAGCCCAGATATGGACCCTCAACTCTATGGTCAAATAATCTTCAAAAAAGCAGGAAAAAATATACAGTAGAAAAAAGACAGTCTCTTCAATAAATGGTGTTGGGAAAATTGGACAGCTACATGTAGAAGAATAAAACCCGACCATTCTCTTACACCATACACAGAGATAAACTCGAAATGGATAAAAGACCTCAATGTGAGGCAGGAATCTATCCAAATCCTAGAGGAGAACATAGGCAGTAACCTCTTTGACATCGGCCACAGCAACTTCTTTGAAGATATGTCTCCAAAGGCAAAGGAAACAAAAGCGAAAATGAACTTTTGGGATTTCATCAAGTTCAAATGATTCCATGTAAGTGTTTAACACTCGAAGTCTTTCTAGATTCGTTCACCTTGGGGGTGATCTTTCTACCTCTAGTACACGAATGCTGGTTCCATTCCCAAGATTAGGAAGATTTCCATGGAGAATTTGTTCAACTCCATCTTCTAGTCTTCTTTCTTTCTCCTCCCCCTCAGAGATCCCAATGATTCTGATGTTGGAACATTTCATGGTGTCATTTATTTCCCTAATTCTGTTTTCATGGCTTCTAAGCTGTTTGTTCCAGGCCTCCTCCTGATCATTTTTCTCTATCATTTTGTCCTCTAGATCACTAATTCTATCTTCTGCCTCGGTTACCCTAGCTGTTAGAGAATTTAGATTAGATTGGATCTCATTGATAGCATTTTTAACTTCTTCCCGGGTGGCTTTCACTTCTGCCCTAATTGATTCCATGTTGTCATTAATGGTTTTCTCCAACCTAGCCATTGCCTGGATAGTTGTTACCCTGAATTCCCTTTCCGACATACTGTTTATGTCCAATCCAATAGCTCTGATGGAGAGGGCACAGTCTCTGAATTTTTCCTCTGTTGGGTGTTCCTCCTCCTAGTCATTTTGGTGAGAGGTGGTTGAGGGGATGTATAGCTGAAAATATGAACCATGATCGAGGCAAGGTGCACCCTGGAAAGTTTCAGAGCAATCGGAAGTCACCACCAAAAAGAAAAAAAGAGAGAGAAAGAGAGAGACAGGGAAAAAAGAGAAGACCCAGCCAGAATGGGCCCCAAAGGCAAGATTTATAAGGCATACAAACAAAAACAGACAAAGAAAAAGACCAAGAAAAGTAAATGACAAGAAAAAAAAAGAAACAGCCAAAGTGAACCCCAAGGATGAGATTTATATAATACCAGAACAAAAACAAATACATAGAAACACTGACAGAAGAAAAAGGTAGGAGGGTGGTTATAAATCCTTGATGTGGGCGAGGAAGGTTATTTTGATTCTTCCTGGGTGTATCTTGGTATCTTTGTTAAAGGAGTCAACTTTCTAGAGATAAAGGGAGATTAAAACTTGTTTATATATAGGGGTAGTATTGATTAGGGAAAGAGGATTACCTTGAAGGTTATATCTATATGTATATTAAGAAAATAATAAAATAGAAAAGAGAAAGAAAAATATAGGTAAATGTATGAAAAAAATGCAAGTTAAAAGGTTATTATGGAATATGCTGTATTACACTCTAGCTATAACGGGAAGTAGGTTAAAAAAATTAAAAAGAATGAGAATAGAATGAATTAAAAATAAAAGTTGTATCTATGAAATATACAGGTTTTAGGGCAATACCGTGAGCTTAATATATTGTTTTCCCCTGATATTGGGTTTCTACAGTTTTATGGGGACCCTGTGGTGGTTGTCCTCTCGTTCTTTGGGCTGGCTTTCTGGGGGAGGGGCTGCCGCGCTGTTTGTCAGTCCGTCTTGCTTGGGTTGAGTCCTCCAGCTCCCTTTCAAGGGGCTGGGCTCTGTGGAAACCGGTTTTTCAGGCTTTTGTTCTCTGGAGGTTTTTTCCTTTGGAGGCTTTTTGCTGCTTTTCGGAGGTTTAGTGGAAAGCAAACTGCACCCAAACCTCCGCCTCAGAGAGAAGCCTCAGAATGCTCCCCTCTGGGTGGTCCAGAACACACAGACTTCCCCTCTGCAAACTCCACTGAGCTGTGCAACCTCCCACAGGTGGTGTGCACCCCTAGCAACCGTCTCAGGGGTTTCCCGAAGTGCCTGCTTGTCCCTGCACCCCCATGCCAAAACCACGAGTGATACTGGTCCAGGGAGCCTGCTCTGGTGGCTGTCTTTGCGGGGACTGCTGTCTGGGGTAGTTCTTTCAAGTCCTGGGCGTGTTCAGACTCTCAGCGAGTCCTAGAGACAGTGACTAGACGAGTGGCCACATAGAGCACTCTTGGGTGCGGGTGGGTAGTGCGGTTCAGATCCCGGTCGTGAAGTGAGCACAGAGTGCAAAAGGCTGTGGTTCTAAAGAGCACCCACCTGACTCCCTCAAGCCGAGCAACCTTGGGGGCTCCAGGACCAGGACCACACTCTCTCTGGCACGGGTGGTCGCCAGTGCTGGCCGACCTGGGTCCATGGGCTTAGGTCCGTGCCTGTGACTGCTCGATTCCACCAGCTGCCCTTTAAGATTTTTGCTCTTTTTGAGTGCTTTTAACTAGACTCCAAGTCAATGCTGGTCCCCAATCACAGGGCAATTTTGTATTGGGGTATTGCTTTCCAAAGGGTTGCTTCCGGTGGCTCCCTCCCCCTTCTGTTTATCCTCCGATATCAGTCCTATTGTTCCAGTATGCTTTTTAACTTTCCACTGGCTTCTTCTGCCCCCATAGAGATCCAGAAGTGTATAATCCTACATCTCAGGCTGGTTTCATGGGTGTTCAGAGTGTTCTGGTAGATAATTAGCTCACTATAGGGGACCAGTTGTAACAGGGTCTCCTACTTCTCTGCCATCTTATCCCCCATCCCCTTTTTTTCCCTCCTTAATGTTGCTGCCACCCCCCCCCCTTAAGATCCCAGGGTTCCACCGGGGAGCTGAAACTAGTAGAAGAAACTGTGACAGCCACAGATATCTTAGTTACTCTTGCTCCGTGTCCTTCAGGAGCTATCCCAAAATAATGCCCAGCCCTATCATAAAATTTAACTTCCAAAAAGAAAAGTGGCATTGTAAGGATAAAATTAAGATACAGGAAAATTTGTCCTTTCAGCCCTGTAGCATCATATAAATAAATACTCCTCAAAGATGAAAATATTTTTCAAAAGAGGTTGGTATATAAATAAATACGAAAATAACTCCCACTTCACTCTTTCTAAAAACACTCAAGCAGGACCTCCCACAAGTAGGTGCAAGTTTCTAGCAATGTAGCCCAAGTCAAGGCAAATAAACTGTCTATGTGGTCAGGCTTTTATCCTTTGATTGAAATTAAAAGCACTTTTTTGAAGTAACAAGTGATGGAGTATGGATTAAGACATACAGTACAACAGAATAAAAGAAGATGTATGTAAATGAAGCTACATCATGAACATTAATCCAAGTCAGATGAAGAGGAAGTCTAATCTATTTTCCCTCACACTCATTAAATGGTGCTTATATCCCATTTTACCTGTCATAAGACAGCCTAATCTTCTGGGGTAATTAAATATTTAAATCCTTAGAAACAATTGCTATTTTAGAATTTTCCTACATAACTCAGTAAGACAGTTACTGTAGTCTTCTTGCTTCCTTCTAAACAGCAGCATATGACTAATTAAATTACCGAACATATGGTCTCGTATGTTTAAAATACTATACCAGGAAGGAAGAGAACAAAGAAGAGCATGTGAATGAGAAGGAAAGCAATGATTATGGTTTCTGCAGTGAACTCATTCCATGTGAAATTCATCAAAATGAATTAGAACTTTTAAAGAGTGGATGAATCAATATTGGGATTACCTTAAACAACTAAATATTTAAAAATTCCCAAATGGAATGTGAACCCAAGCCGGTCACACCTGTTTGATTCTTGCTAGACTCTTCTCTATGTCTTTCTTTCAAAGTCAGTGAATAAAATATATAACAAGAAATGTCAAGCTCTAAGAAGTTTCCCAAACCACAAGATACTTCATGCACTGGACTTTTCACAACTATGAAGACATGGGCAATTTATAAAAGAGTCTTAATTTATAAAAGAGTCCTTGTCAGGGAATAGTTAGGCCATAACAGTGACACAGAAAGATACAGAGAATAAGAGAACGTAAACAGAAACCTGGATAGAACTTTTTGTATATATTCTTGAGCTCGGTTAAGGAAGACAGCAAAATAGCTTTATTCTCAATTATGTTCCTTTTAAATCATGTTAGATTATCATCTCCTAACTTCTAAAAGTAACCAAGGAAACATTTCTGTGCTTGCCTAGATCTGAACTAAAGTCTGAGGCAGGGATTTAGCCATGGGGTGGAAGTTCCCCCATGTCCTTGACGTTACCATCTATTAGTCACCCTTTGGCCTTGTTGTTTCTTGTAGGTAAGGTAAGAACCTTCTCACTTATTCTAACTTCTCTTGGTCTCTGGTACTGTTTCTATGTCATCAGTCTATGTTCTGATTGTGTAGTCAGAAACTGCCTGCTAACCAACGAAAGAATGAACTCCATTGTATCACCCTATTAAATTTATGTATTCCAAACGTGGAAGCCCCATATTGGAAGACCCTGCCTGCAAGGGCTAAATCCAGGTCGTCTTCCTTATGCTGGGGGTGACATCATGAAGGGAATTCAGCCATGAGAAGTTAATTTTACTCATTTGTCAGTTTTTACCAAAACATTAGGAAACTCCTAGGGTAACAGAGTTTGAACTTTTTAGCCATGAAAAATGTTATTGCTATTGTGCAAAATCCTGAACATGCACAACTAACTACCAACGGATTAAATAGAATAAGTAGGTTCAGAAAAAAAAAATCTGAGAATCCTGCTACCAGCATTTTTAGATATTTATTTGCTTTCTCCATTAATTTAGAAGAGTGTTTCTCAGTCCCAACTCCCTTATTCTTTACATAGCTCTTAAGGGATGGTGAAATAATAAAAATTTTTCTCAATAGCACATCAGTTTCGTTCAAACGCATTATGTGATATTTTGAAAATTGTAATTCTGACTTATTATGCCAAACTGATACCAGTCTCTTACTTTCGACTGTTGGACAAGTCAGAGGGAGAATTTCATAAAAGTACTAGGGACTGCCAATTTAGTTTCTTTTCTTTTCAATTTTTTAAAGATTTTATTTATTTATTTGATAGAGAGAGAGAGAGAGAGAGCGAGCACAAGCAGGGGGAATGGCAGGCACAGGGAGAAGGAGAAGCAGGCTCCCCACAGAGCAGGGGGAACCTGATATGGGACTTGAACTCAGGACCCCGGGATCACGACCTGAGCTGAAAGCAGTGGGCTTAACCAACTGAGCCACCCAGGTGCCTGCCAATTTAGTTTCTTTAACTTTCTCAAAAATACTTTCCAAAATCTGAACATATACTTCACCATTAAAATGAATGTGGGGACAATTGTGTAACTCCTGGAATTCTAACTTTAACATGTTTCCTCACACTGGTCTAATTCTGACCATAGAAAGTATTATAAGATAGAGGGAGCTGAGCTCATCCTTTATTCTTTCAGCAAATGTTTATTAGGAGCTGACAGATACTTTACTAGTTGTCAGGGATATAGTGAGAACAATCTAGGTAATGTCACTGAGGAGTGTTAGGCCTACTAGGTTAGGAGAGAAACAAGGGATAAGCAGATATAAGACTATGAATGGTAGATAGTATACTTAAAAATACTCAGAAAAATTCAAAAGTGTTGAACCACATGATGATGAATAGTATAAGTATTACAGTATTGTAATACTATAACATTATAGTTATGGTTATAGATGATTTTCAAAGACGTATGGCAGCTTAAGTCTTTACAGGAACTCTAGTCTAGAAATATTCTGGAACATTCACATTTTGAAGTTCATTTTCCACCAGATTAAAAAAAAATCAGTAAAAAGCTCCCAGACTACTGGGCCTGTAAAACACTGCCCCATGTTCACCTGTCTTTTATAGTCTCAACTTTTACACCTTTATCTGTTTTCCATTAAAGCTGACCTCACAAACTTTTATATAGGACGAACCTGATAACTGAAAATTATAAATATATATAAGTAACAATAGGATCGTGAATGTCAACTTTTTCCCCTTTCTATGATTTCACACATTTCCTCAAAGAAGAAACTGAGTCTCATAGAGGTTTGGAGGTTTTTCCGAGCAGTTTCTAAACCTGTTTCCTGTCTGAAACACTTGGGGTAGGCAAATCACCAGTCTGAGCAGCTTCGGAGGTGCCCTGTGCGGTAAGCAAAACAGAAGAGACCCATCCTTTACATTTCTGACCCATGTTTCTAAACAGGGTTCTACTTCGGTGGGAAGACTAGTATTGCACTCTTTCTAATGGTTCTTCAATTTGTATTAAAAAAAAAAAAAAGATCCTTTTTGACAGGTAAAGCCAATCCAGAATGCATGCTTATAAATGTATGAACAATCACTTTCTCTTTTTTTCTAAATTGACTCCTGACGCTAAGGTAAGTGTACAGAGCTTCCAGACAAAGATTGTCCACAACCTCAAGATATAACCTATCCATTGCTTCCCCACAGCCTGTCCCCTATGTTGAAACATTTCCATTTAGGAAATGGAATAATTTAGCTTTTGGGACAGGTTTCTTCTTGGCTGACTGAAGATATAAGAATTTCTTCTTAAATAACAGTCTGACTATAAAAAAAAAATCTAAGGCCAAACATGCTACTTATAGAAATATGTAAAGAGAACTGAAAAGAAGCATCTGCCGCACATTAGAAAACATTAAATTAAGAGAGGTTAAATACAGAATATCTAGTGTTACATGCACTAGAAATAAAAATGAAAGATTTGTGGAAGAAAAATAAATGGAACTGCTGTAGGGTAGTGTGAAAAAAAAAATCACAGCAACCACATGGCTCTGATTTTTTAAGACAGTCCTAATTTCAAATATTTGTTCCCGTTGTTAAATCATGTGTCTCGACTTTTCTTTAGAGAAATGTGTCACTGCAGGAAAAGGGTATTATTGAAATGAAGGTGTTCCGGGGGTTTGCAGGATGGAAACAGTGCTTGGAGATGACAAACTGCTACCACCACCACCACCGAACTTCCTCTCACCTCTTGGTCTCTGCACGTTATCACTAGTCTTTTGTTTTCTGAGACCCGAATGTTCTTGAACACCCACAGGAGTATTCCTTTCACTGATGCCTGCCTTTCAAGTTTTCCTACTTTTATCTCACTCCTAAAGCCTTGACCTAGATCTTCCCATCATAATAATCCATTTCTCCTCTTAGCTTCTCCTTCTCTTCTTACACTAACTGAGACCGGCTTATTGTCCAAGGAACTGCATTCCCGGTGGCCATCTCGAGCTATGGACCTCAAGCTGGTCTCTCTTGTACTACCCACCCCAGACTCCTCAGGAAGGTGGGCTTAGTCCTCCTTGCTCTCTGTGCACCCCTTACTCTGGTCTGATCCAGAAGTACTTGTATTAAAAAATGCCTACTTTTTTCACAGTTTCATCCTTGCTAGTGGAAAAATTTGCTACCTGGTAAGCTGTGTCTCTGGAGGAAAGCAGAATTTAAGGGCAGGAAAGCATGATAAAAATAGGTGATGAATCTAAATGCTATTGCAGACATAGTAGTTAAATAATCTAAGGGAGAAAGTTGTGGTCAGAATGGAATTTTTTAATGAGAGATCTGGGAGGTAGGGGCGTTTCAGATGATAGGAAAGTCATATAAAGTGAGAAAGGCCTGGAGATAAGGAGTTTAATGTTGGGTGAGTGTGGCACAGGTAATGAGTATTTAGGTAATGGGGGGAGTGGATAAGAATGGGTAGGAATATGGGAAGGTTTATAGATATGTAGGCAAGAATTGGAAGACAACTGATATCTGATTGCTACCTTACTTTTTTAAGCGAAAAGAGGAACATGGATAGTTTGGAGGTGTGAAGAGGGGATACACTACACAACTTGAAGAATCTTCTAGTGACTGATCAGAGAAACAGTATTATGGAATGCCCAGAGCACAGCTGAGATAGGTGATGTAAGCTCATCTGATTACTTCCTCTGAGTCAGTAGTTCTACACTTTAGAATAGCATCAGAATTACCTACAGGGTGTGTTAAACACAGACTCCTGGGCCCCACTATCCTGGTGTCTGACTAGGTAAGTCTGAGATGGGCCCCAGAATGTGCATTTCTTACATGTTCCCTGGTGTTGCTGCTGTGTTGGTTCTGAGACCACACGTTTGAGAATCACTGCCCTTTCTCCATTCTAATGATTCTTCTTTCCAAACCCATGAATTTGGTGTGTGTGTGTGTGTGTGTATAACACATATATACCATACAGATATACACACACACACACGTGTACATACATATAACATATATATCACATAGATACTATATGTGTGTGTGTATACACATATATGTGTATACACATATCTTCTAAAGGCAATCTAGATTGACCTTCCTAGACTGACCTTACTGATTCATCACATCACATTCCTAGTTCTCCAAATTCCTCTAACAGGTTTTCAAGACTCAATAAACTTAACTATCCAGAATTAATTACAATGTAGTCCAACATAATCTTCTTTTTTTAGTTGGGCATTTCCTTCACATTTCATATAAATTCCATCCACTTCCACCACTATTCCTATCAAAGAGAACATTTTCTGTACCACTTTACAATAACTTAAGTGTTATCCATGGCTCAAAGAACTTCTCTTTAAAGATTCCTAGGTTCTGGTCCAAACTGTTGTCTTCCATTATTGAACTACTATTATACCCAAAGTCTTTCTCACATAATTTTGTTTTTTAATAATTTTTAATAATTCATTGTTTATAAAAACCAACAGTAAGATACTTGATGAGAAGAATAAAAATTTTATACATTTCATATCTGCTGCAAAGTGTTCAACACGTACTAGAGAAATGATAGATACTCAGTGGGTCTTGTTTATTGTATGAAACTTTTACTTATATATAAAAAAACTTTATATAAAATAAATTGAAGGTTACTGTCAGCTATATATTCCTATTTATTTCTAAATAGAGATCAGAAATCATAAATGTGATTTCCTCCAAAGTGTAAAAGAAATTTTAAAAGGTCTTAAATACATCTCAATACCAAGGTGTACAAAATTTTTAAAAAATGCTAGATAAATAGGCCATACTTTCTGCTTGTTTATTTCCTACTCAATGATGCATCATTGTATATTTTTGAGTATTGTAAAGCAAATGATATATAGTGGGCTTTTCTTCACAGTAATATGGGAAAATGATTTTTCCTAATTTGCTTAATTTGGATTGAACAATGTAAAATAATGTTAGAGGCTTCTACTGAGTAGTAATTTTATATCTATACAATTTATTTAATTTTCATGTCTACACTAAAGTCAGAATCAGACTAGTTCTATGTTTTATCTTCTGATATTGGTATAATAAAGCAATGTGGGTATGTAAAAGGAATGATTATAATGATTCTATGTAAAGCCAACCATCATTATTTTGATCAATATCAAAGAAGGTATTGATATTGATCAAAATAATGATGGTTGGCTTTACACAGAATCATTATAATCATTCCTTTTACATACCCACATTGCTTTATTACTATAGATATCAGGCCAATAAAATTCCTAAAATATCTTGCCCAGAAAAATATTATTACATTTAAGCTCTAAATTAAATACACCTTTTATTAACTTCTAGCAAAATATTAAATGTGAATATTCAACCAACAATTGCCAAATATGGGGGAGACAGAAAATAGGAATTAGACCCATGTGTTTATTTTTGACATCTGCCAAACAAAAAATAAGATTTGTTCTGTGGTTTATTGAGGGGAATGACAACCAAATAACAAAAATTTGTTTTCATTATTTTTCATATCCTTAGAGGCCTGGCTTAAAATAGCCTAATATTTTTTTTAAAGATTTTATTTATTTGTCAGAGAGAGAGCGAGCGAGAGAGCGAGCACAGGCAGACAGAGTGGCAGGCAGAGGCAGAGGGAGAAGCAGGCTCTCTGCCGAGCAAGGAGCCCGATGTGGGACTCGATCCCAGGACGCTGGGATCATGACCTGAGCCGAAGGCAGCCGCTTAACCAACTGAGCCACCCAGGCGTCCCTAAAATAGCCTAATATTAACAACAGAAATATTCCTACTGATTTCTCGTCCTCATTTTCCAAAAACCAAGGTGCCAGAAAAACCTGTGCTTCTGGCCCAAGACATCATGTGATTCTCCAAGTTCTCCAGCTTCTCAGTCAGAGAACTCTAACTAACCCCAGCGAGCGTGGCTTCATTTTTGTGTAATACTGGACCTCCAGAGAATTCCTAATAAATTATCTTTAGAAGAACGATAGATAAATTAAGAAGTCTGCAGGGAAAAATCTTTACCCAAAGAGTGCCCTAGAACCCAAGCCTGAAATATCAAAGGACCAAAACTATATAAAAAATACCAGTACGTTTCCCTTTTGCTCCCACCTAAAGAACTAAATCAGAATAGCTATTGCTAATCAAATCGCAATACATTGATAAGATGGAAAACAGAAAGTCTCTGTATACGAAGAAGTTGCTCTTATTTGCTGCATTTCTCCTTCCTGATTTACTTGATTACATTTTCTCAACAAAGCTACAAATCTATATGCCTTTGAAAAAGAGTGGAAGCTCGGAAAAAGTCTGCATTCCACACGTCATTATTGTCCTTTTTATAATATTGTTTCCCCAGACCACATTAGGTGAAATCCCTTTCGGTTTTGTAAAGGATATGGTAAGGCTTTTAAGGAAGTCTGTTTTAATGTCACTGGAAGAAGGCAAGCCAACCACACACATCAAGTGACACATACCCACTGCTGTCATGTAATCCCAGCGCTCGGTGAGGCACATGTTGAAGATGAGGTGATCAGATGTTTGCCCTTGGCCAATAAGTGAAATCTGCCTCTCCAAATTCTGGCAAACAGACGAAGTCCAGCCAACAAGAAACCAGAATACTACCAGGAGCATTACTGCCAGCATCCTCATGACCCGTCCACCAGTCATATATGGAATCCGCTGGGCTGTTCGCGAAAGAAACACCTTCAAAACCCTGGAAAAGCAAAACATCAACATGTGAAGCAAACTTAACCCTCAGAAAAACTCCATAATATTTTATTTTACCTGGGTGAAATTTAAACCCACCAAAACCTACTTAATGCAGAGTTTTAACATGAAAAAAAAAACAACCCATAAACAGTATTGCTTATATTTTCACTTAATTTCATTCCAGTTTTTATCTTCCACTAGCAAAACAAGTATCCTACGTTAGATGCCAGGGAGTCAATAGATTTGTATAGGGTGGAATTCTTTTGAGTGTTTCTTAATATTTTAAGGAACATGCTCAAGATCTTAAGATCCATAGACAAGATCCATAGACAAGCTGGTTCAAACAGGGTTTCTGAGGAATCAAAAATAGTCCTGAAAATGAATAGTTGGATTTCACAATATTATACTAAGTCAAAAACTTTCTTGAACTTTTTTACAGTTTTTTTACAGTACTTTTTTACAGTACTTTTACAGTTACATTTTTACAGTAGGATGATATGAAAGGTATTTTCTGAAAATTATTCTGAATGACATCACTTTGTAATTAATTTAACACATTACCAAAAATCATAATGAAATAAATATGAAAACTATGGAAGAGGAATTTAAATACTGGAGTAACTAAATTAAGATCACCATACTAAGGAAGAGGTTTGGGATGACCTATAAGAAATCAATTAAAAAAAATTTTTTTCTGTGTATGTAATTCAAATGAAGAGCCAGGGTTGAGAACTACTGGATTAAGTGGTACCTAAGAATTGTGCCATCTTTCTTACTGTGTGAAGACAAAATCCAACCTTACTACAAAGGTCCTTCCTTTTGCCCTTTTCTATAATTTTATCTCCAGAGTATTCTTAGCTGATTTAACTCTCCACTCTCATTCTGATATTTTAGGTCACAAAATTGAGTGGTTCCTGATACTATCCATAATCAATTTCCAAAAGGCAAAAATAAATTTATTTTCCCAAACTTTCTATTCCCTCATCCATCTCATTCTTTTAAAAAATTTTTATGAAGTACTCCTATGAATTCCTCATAAAAATGATTATAAATCCAGAAATGAAACATACATACTTGAAATAGCCTAGATGTATTATACGATTTTTTCTCTCTATATAGATCTTTGGTTAGCTCTTCCTGAATCAACACAACACATCAAGCAAAGAAAGTTGTTTTTTTTTTTTTAGAAGATTTTTATTTATTCTTCTTTACCCTATACTTTGAACTCCATGGTCCTTCAGCTAACACAGAGGATGAAGATATTTAATTCTAAATAAAATACTTACCCTTAACTTTTCTGTGGAACAATGTCAGAAAGATATCAGTATAAAATAAAGAGTATAGTGGAGGATCTCTTTATTCTCCATTTAAGTAGTTCACCAGATTAACGGTTATCTTCCATTCTATGTAAAACATTGAGTTCTGTCCATGTCATGCTGAATGCCAGCACTGGCAGCTAACTTGTGAACTCTGTCTAGTATGCCTCAAACACTTCTGCTCCAACCAGCTGAACTGCTACTTGTTAAGAATCAGTTGTCTTTGTCCCCAAGTTGTGCCTACTGTTATCACCTTATATAACTTAACTAAATTATAAATAAAATAATTACATATGACTGTGAAACAAAATGAGACTTATTTGTATAAAATCTATCTTGAATGCTTTGGAAAGACTGCATATAGGTGAATCATTAAGCTGTAATTAACTTAGGGGAAAGTGAGGAAACTTTAATATAGTGGGGTGGTCAATAAACATAAAAATCTAGAGAGAATCTATACTCAGATTACTTCAAAAATCTTTAGATTTACACTCTTATTTAAAGATTAACATTGCAAACAGTAGATAATGCACTACAGTGATTTATGTTAGAAAGAGAACAATGCAATCCAAATACCAGACCCATAATCAAAGAAGGGACTTTTTCTCAAAAATATTGGTAAATGAGGGGCACCTGGGCAGCTCAGTTGATTAAGCATTGATTCCTAATTTTGACTCATGTCATGATCTCAAGGTCCTGGGGTTGAGCCTCACGTGGGTTTCCCTGCTCATCACAAACTCTGCTTAAGGATTTCTCTCCCTCTCCTTCTGCTCCTACCCCCACTCATATGCACGTGCTTGTTCTCTCTCTCCCTCTCTCTAAAATTTAAAAAAAAAAAACCTTTAAAAATATTGGTAAATAATTATTTGTGCATTTTAAATTATAGTCTTTTACACACTTCTTTTTTTTAAAAGATTTTATTTATTTATTTGACAGAGAGATCACAAGTAGGCAGAGAGGCAGGCAGAGAGAGAGCAAGGGAAGCAGGCTCCCTGCTGAGCAGAGAGCCTGATGCGGGGCTCCATCCCAGGACCCTGAGACCATGACCTGAGCCGAAGGCAGAGGCTTTAACCCACTGAGCCACCCAGGTGCCCCTCTTACACACTTCTTTAATGCTTTTCTGCTTTAAACAAGTTTATCAATTTATTGGCCAATGACTAATCTTATAAGAAGACTTCTATTGTAATTAGCAGTTCAAAAAATACAGAGAACCCTTAGAAATAAGAGAAACTTTAAAACAAATTAATGTATTTGCTTGTGCCAATCTTATTGTCTGTAGGAGAAACTGGCAGCCACTATGTACACATCATTGTTTCTGGTTATACCTGGATGAATTCTAAATTTTGAATGACTAGGAACTCAAAAGAGGAAACGTGGCCCATTTTTATGGCTTTCTATATTTTAGCTGGGCAGAAAAAAGAGAATTCTTCTAATTCTAGATATAATTTGGATAACTGAAATGTAAGCATAATAAATTAATATTTATATAGTGACAACCCTATGCTGGGTATCATGCTAGGCAACATGGGGGAATAAGATATAGTTCCAGAAGCTTACAGTTTAACTAAAAATAAGTATGCAAATAACTGCCATATAAAACAGCATATATTCTATGTTGTATGTACTTAGTAAGTCTAGTAAGCTAATATAGTCGGTGGTATTTGATCTGGACTTTGATGGATGCCAACAGAAATAGGGGAAAGTGAAGAAGATATAAGGAGGTATTCTAGCTGAAGGAAATCACATAACAAAGTACAGAGCAGGAAATACTAGTTGCATTTTGCAAAGGAAATCTATATGATCCCAGGTTGGTAATCTTTCAGTCAATAAATCCCAATTCTAAATTATTAGAAATTTTCATGTTTTCCAGATGACCCTCTGGATATTTATTATACATTCTGAGAATTCAAGATTGTCACAGATCCCATTATCTCATTTCCAGAGAGGAAAAAAAAAAACAAAGCAAAATCCCTCATGAGTCTCCCGTTATTGATTTTAACTGGTTTTTGAATCCTGGGAAACGCACTAACACAAGTCTGAACCTCAGTGTAAGCATTTCAGGATATTAGTTTTGGTATAAGGGAATAAGATGCATTTTTCTAGCGTTGCCTTAAAATAAAATGAAAATTCTGCCATATCTTTAAAAAAGAAGCTCTTGTTAGTTTATATGGGTTCATTCCTGAGAAATCGACTTCGAAAAAGAAAATCTTTAGATGTGCATTTGTATGAGGTACAGCTGTAGGAAAAAATACAATCATTAAATTTCTAGGATTACTTTTTCTACTATTTTTTTTCATATATAAATCTTCAGGCTACCCATCTGTTCAGAAGGTCTCACTATTTATGAAGGAAAGCAGTAATATATACAAGAAGACTGCAAGAAATTTCCAGAATTTAATATGAAAAAGCATATTTAAAGACTATATTAAGTTTTCATTATTAGTAGCAGATAAATTCATAGAAATTGTGTTGAAACAATGAAAAGGACAACCCATGAATTGGCTGTCACTATATTACATGCCTCTACTTTTTCACTTCCCATACATTTCTGGCTTAAACGCATGAAACTCTTAAACGCATGAAAGTACAAGGACTTGTACTTAGGTTATCAATTACTGTCTTCAAGTACATAATTGATATTGTTACTCCTTATGTTAATTGATCTCTCTCCACCTTTCAGCACGGCTAAAGCACTTGGCTTCCATTCTGTCATGTCCTCTTGATTTTCTTCCTCTTCCTCTGTCAGCAACTTTGTAATCTCTAATGCAGATTCCTCTTCCTCAGGTTTCCCCTTAAGTGGTAGCATTTCTCAAGGATATCCAAAATGTAGTCATCTAGATCTATTTCTTGCTCTACATATTGTACCCAGGGAATTCCATCTACTCCCCTGTTTCAGTTATCTATGGACTGGAAAGTCCCAAATCTGGGTCTTAGTTTAGATCTCTCTCCTGAGCTCAAAATCTCTCTACTCAGTGACCTACTAGACATCAACAGGTCCCCAAATTAAATTATCCCTCTCCCCACTCCTTGCTCCTCTGGCCTTCTTTTCTCCCATGTTACCTATCTCAGCGACTATTACCATTTAATTGATCAAAGCAGAAACCTAGGAATATACTTTAATTTTTCTCCCTCACCTACATTCCAGACATGTAATGAGTGTTTAGGATTTTAATATCTACCTCTTAAATATCTTTCAAATCTTTCTTTTTCTTTATCTTCACTGTCCCTATAAAGTTCTTGGTCATTAACCTACTCCTACAGTAGCTTCATAATTAGTCTACTTATTGGTCTTGTCCACCTTCAATCCACACCTTACACTGAAGCCACAGTAATCACTTCTGATCATGTTGCTCCCTGATTATAGTCCTTCAGTGGCTCTCCACCCAAATCCTAGCTCCTTAGTATGGTAAAAGGCCTTTAAATGTCTTTGAATATTGGTTCTCTCTTGCCTTGGCAGCCTCATCTCTCATCACTCTCCTTTTCCTACAAACCTGCAGGTCCCTGTGAACTATATGCTGGTGTCCTCTGTCTGAACCTTGCCCTCAGCTTTCCTCACTGCTCCTCCCTCCCATAATACCAACACCTAATTTACCTAATTCCTATCTATTCTTTCGTGACTCAGTTTAGATGTTGCTTGCTCTAGGTCAGTGGTTCCTAAACCATTATCATCAACATCATATGTAAACTTATTAGGAATGCAAATGCAACATCTACCTGCTCTCAGGCTCATTATAATGTAGTAAACATAAATGAATAGGCAATTAAAATATAATGGTTTTAGGTAATGGTATCAGCAAAAGTAGTAGAATAAAGAACCCCATAAGTCTAACCATCCATAAAAGCAATGAATAAAGTGGCAAAAACTATTAGAATCAACTTTTTCTGGAACCCTGGAAAAGAATCAAAAGCTTACAGAAACCAGAGGGATGCTTAACAAGAGGAAAACAGCTGAATATGAGTAAAAGAGTTTTGTGACATTTTAACATACTGGTCTATCCAGTGTCCTATTTCCCATTTCCCAGGTCAGTGGTGAACTCAAAGATAACATCATGCATTTTCAGGACAAGTAAGTAGTACTAGGCAAACACAATGGATCTTATTCTTTTTTTTTTTAATTTATTTATTTTGTCAGAGAGAGAGGGAGAGAGAGAGAGCGAGCGCCGGCAGGCAGAGTGGCGGCAGAGGCAGAGGGAGAAGCAGGCTCCCTGCCGAGCAAGGAGCCCAATGTGGGACTCGATCCCAGGACGCTGGGACCATGACCTGAGCGGAAGGCAGCCGCTTAACCAACTGAGCCACCCAGGGGTCCCAATGGATCTTATTCTTAAAAAATTGTGGTTGCTCATTTTGACTTTTCTGGAGGCTCCCTGAAAGACTAGTTCAAAGGGCCTGCCTTTATTGATTGATTGATTGATTGATTCCAGTATAGTTAACATGTAGTGTTATATTACTTTCAGGTGTACAATACTATGATTCAATAAGTCTATACATTAATCAGTTCTCATCATGACAGGTATACTCTTTAATCCCAACATCTATTTTACCCATTCTCCCACCTAGCTCCCCTCTGGTAACCATAATTTTGTTTTCTAGAGTTAAGAGTCTATTTTTGGTGGCTTATCTCTCTCTCTCTTTTTTTCCTTTGATCATTTATTTTGTTTCTTAAATTCCACATATGCATGAAATCATATGGTATTTGTGTATCTGATTGACTTATTTTGCTTAGCATTATAGTCTCTAGCTCCATCCATGTTATTGCAAATAGTAAGATTTTATTCTTTTTATGGCTGAATAATATTCCATTGTGTGGTGTGCGTACACACACACACACACACACACATATATATATATAACATCTTCTATACCCATTCATCTATTGATGGACACTTGGGTTGCTTCTATAATTTGGCTATTGTAAAAAATGCTGCAATATAGGGGTGCATGTTTCCCTCTGAATTACTGTTTTTGTATTTCTTTGAGTAAGTACCCAAGAATGTGATTACTAGATCATAGGGTAGTTCTATTTTTAACTTTTTGAGGAACCTCCATACTGTTTTCCACAGTGACTGTACCAGTCTGCATTCCCACCAATAGTGCAAGATGGTTCTTTATTCTCCCTATCCTCGCCAACATTTGTTGTTTCTTGTATTTCTGATTTTATCCATTATGACAGGTGTTGAGGTGATATGTCATTGTAGTTTTGACTTGTGTTTCGAAGGGTCTGCTTTATTTCACTCAACTGGGAACATTCCTAAGGCTGGGATCCCTACTTGGGGGTCATCTGACTAAAACAGTTAAAGGCAAATGGATTGGTTGATATCACTTGGAACAAGAGATAATGGTTAGGACAGAAAACGGACTAAACAAAAAGGAAGAAAGGCTGGGGAATGAGATCTGAGCAAAAAGGGTTTTGAAAAGCTTCCATATATTCCCAGGTATCTGGAAAGCTGGAAAATACTCAGAAAAGACTTAATAAGGCCTTAAACTTTCATATCTTGCTGACCTGAGACTCTGCACAAGCAGGAAGTAAAGTCTAAGGCAAAGCTGTAAAGTACCTGAGTGTTGATGACATGTCCCAACATACACATACACACACAAAGTCCATGTACAAAAAACAAATTTTAAAAAGTTTTTATTTGTTCAAGCTTTTAAGGAAATCTCTGTTAAACCACTAGCTCATCACTAAGTCAACAGAACAGAACAGAGACTTCAGTGGCTATATAAAACAAAGATATTACAGAATTAGTTCAGAAAAGCCAGTAAACAAACCAACAGAAGCAACTACAACAAGGAACAACAATAAATGCTGGGGAGGATGAAGAATCTGATTCCAGATTTACCACATTATAATATTCAAAATTTCCAGTTTTCAAAAAAGAAGAAAAAAAGTAACAGGGAAAGAAACAAGTGTGTGTGGCGCACATGAAAAAAATTAATAGAAACTGTTTCTCAGGAAGCTCAGGCATTATACTTACTAGACAAAGACTTTAACTGTATTAAATATGGTCAAAAAGCTAAAGAAAACCATGCACAAAGAACTAAAGTAAAGAATGAATGATGTTTAACAACAACAACAAAAGAATATCAATAAATAGATAGAAATTATATAAAGGAACCAAACAGAAATTCTGAAGTCGAAAAATACAATAACTGAAATGAATTGAAATAAGAAATAAAAAATTCACTAAAAGGATTTAAGTGCAGATTCAACCATGTAGAAGAGTCAGTAAATTTGAATATAGGTCAATTGAGATTATATGGGGTGAGGAACAGAAATGAAGATAAAATGAAGAATAATAAACAGAGCCCAAGAGACCTGTGGTACACTATTAAGAATAGCAAGATTTTCAAAATGGATGGGCGCATGGGTGGCTCAGTGGGTTAAGCCTCTGCCTTTGGCTCAGGTCATGATCTCCTGGGATCGAGCCCCATGTTGGGCTCTCTGCTCAGCAGGGAGCCTGCTTCCCTTGCTCTCTCTCTGCCTGCCTCTCTGCCTACTTGTGATCTCTGTCTGTCAAATAAATAAATAAAAATCTTAAAAAAAATTTTTTTGCAAAATGGGAGTTCCAGAAAGGAGAGAAAAAAGTCAATAGGAACATTTGAAGAAATAATGATTGAAACTTCCCAAATTTGACAACAGATTTAAATCTACATATTCAAGAAGCTCAAGTAATCAAAGTAAAATAAACTCAAAGAGACTCACTTAAGACACATTATAATCAAACTTTTGAAAGCTAAGATCAAGAGAAAATCTTGAAAGCAACTGGGAAAAGTATCTGCTATATACAAGGGATTCTTAGTAAGATTAAGATCTATTCTTTCATCAGAAACAGTGGAGGTCAGAGGGCACTGAGATAACATATCCAAGATGCTAAAAGAGAAAAAATGTCAACAAAATTCTGTAACTGGCAAAACTGTCTTTCAAAAATGAAGGAAAAATTAAGTTATTCCCAGATAAATAAAATTGAGAGAGTTCATTACTAATAGATCTGCTCTACAAGAAATATTAAAGGAAGTTCTTCAGGCTGAAATGAAAGATACTAGACTGTAACTGAAATGTACATGAAATAATGAAGAATACAGGTAAAGATAACCACAGAAATAAGTATAGAAGTCAGTATTAATATATTTTTGGTTTGTAACTGTTTTTTTTTTCTTCTATAATTTAAAAGACAACTGTATAAAGTAATAAGTATAAATCTATGTTGATGGGCAAATAATGTTGAGATTATAATTTGTGACATAACATTGTAAAAGGGGGGGCAGAGTGATATATGGCAAAGTTTTTGTATTACTGAAACTAAGTTGGTATTAATTTAAATTATAATCCCCAGGACAACCACTGAGAAAATAACCATATATAGTAAAAAATGAAAATGGAATAAAAATGAGGGATTAGAAAACATTGATTTATCATAAGAGCAGACAGTAATAGAGCAATTGAGGAACAAAAATGAGAAAAGATATATAAAAACAAGTACCAAAATGAAAGAAGTATGTCCTTCCTTATGAGTAATTACATTAAATGTAAATTAAATGTAAATTGGTTAAATTCTCCAAAAGGCAGAGATAGCAGAATAGATTTTTAACTAGATCCAACTGTATATTGTCTACAAGAGATTCAGTTTAGACACAAAGAAACAAATAGGTTAAACTGAAACAATGGAAAAAGATATCCCATGCAAATAGTGACCAAAAAGGAGCTAGGATGGCTATGTTAATATCAGATAAAAAATACTTTAAGACAAAATTTGTTAAAAGAGACAAATAAAGACATAATTTTAAAACTGCCAATCCATCAAAATATTAATATTTGTAAATATATATGCACCAAATGTCAGAGCCTCAAAATCTATGAAGCAAATATTAATAGTATTGAAGAGAGAAACATAGTTGGTTCTACAATGAGTTGGAGATAGCAACACTCTGATTTCAATAACAGATAGACTATCTAGGCAGAGAATAAGAAAATTGAAGGCTTCAACAACATCATGAATCACATAGACCTAATAGACATATATAGAACACTCCACCCAACAATAGCAGATTACACATTTCTCTCAAGTGCACAGAGAACATTCTCCAGGATAGATAAAATCAAGCCACAAAAGAAGTCATGATAAATTGAAAAAGATTAAAATCATACAAAGTATCTTCTCTGACCACAGTAGACTGGCATTAAAATTAGTAACAGAGGAAATCTAAAAAAATTAACAAATATGTGGAAATTAAATAAAAAACCAATGAGTTAAAGAAGAAATCACATAAGCAATTAGAAAACAATCTGAGATGTATAAAAATGAAAACACAACATACCAAAGCCTATGAGTTTTAGCAAATGTGATGTTTAGAGGGAAATTTATAACTGCTAATGCCTGTATTCAAAAGGGAAGAAATGAAATTAATCAACTTCCACTGTAAGAAATTAGAAAATAAAAAGCAAACTAAATCCAAAGAAAGCTGAAGGAAGGAAATAATAAATATTAGAGTGGAATAAGATGAAATGAATAAAGAATAAGCAAACCACAGTTGGTTCTTTAAAA
This sequence comes from Mellivora capensis, assembly GCA_004024625.1. Lineage (NCBI taxonomy): Eukaryota > Metazoa > Chordata > Mammalia > Carnivora > Mustelidae > Mellivora > Mellivora capensis. The sequence goes on from PISX010007449.1 coordinate 79,063, forward strand.
AGATAAAAAAAATTGACAAACTTTTAGTTACTCTGACAAGGAAAAGAGGGAAAGATTCATGTTACTAGAATCAGGAATGAAGGGAAGACATTACTAGCAACTTTACAGAATAAAAAGGACTATAAGAGAATACTATGAAAGACTGTATACCAAAAAAAAACTAGATAACATAAATGGAATGTACTGATTCCTAGAAACATACAAATTGCTTATACTGACTCAAGGAGTAGGATATCTCCAAAGATCTATAATAAGCAAGGGGATTGAATCAGTAATTGAAAACTTTCCAGTAAAAAAAAGATAAGGACCAGATGGCTTCACCAGTGAATTTTACCAAACATTTAAAGAAGAATTAACACCAATTCTTCTCAAACTCTTCTAAAAATAGAAGAGGAATAAACACATTCTAAATGATTTTATGAAGCCAGCATTACTTTGACTGTAAAGCCAGATAAAGACATCACAATAGGGGTGCCTGGGTGTTTCATTTGGTTAAGTTTCCATCTCAATTTTGGCTCAGGTCATGATCTCAGGGTTGGGACATAAGACTCTGCACTGAGAGTGGATCCTGTTTGGGATTCTCTCTCTCCCTCTCCCTCTGCCCTCCACCCCACACTTTTATTTCTTTATACTAGTGATCCAAAAATGAAATTAAGTAAACAATTCCATTTACTAAAGCATGGAAATGAGTAAAATATCTAAGGGTAAATTTAACCAAGGAGGTAAAACATGTGTATGCTGAAATCTATAGAACATCACTGAAAGAAATTAAAGGAGACCTAAAGAAATCGAAAAACATGCTGTGTTCACGATCAGAAGATATAATATTGGTAAAATGGCAATACTTCCTAAATTGATCTCCTATTCAAGTCAATACAGAGATCGCAATGTATTCTCTATTAAAATTCCAACTGAGGGGCCCCCGTGTGGCTCAGTCGATTAAGCACCTGCCTATGGCTCAGGTCAGGATCTCAGAGTCCTGGGATTGAGTCCTGCATGAGGCTCCCTGCTCAGCAGGAAGTCTGATTCTCCCTCTCCTGCTGATCCTCCTCTCAGCTTGTGCTCTTTCTGTCTCAAATAAATAAATAAAATATTTTAAAAAATCTAACTGACTTATTTTCAGAAGTGGACAAACTGATACTAAAATTCATATGAAATTGCAAGGCACTTCAAATAGCCAATCTAGGAAAAAAAAAACAAAGTGGAAAGACTCACACTTTCTGATTTCAAATGCTGCTATAAATCTACACCAAGCAAAACAGTATGACATTAGCATTAGGATATATATATATATATATATATATATATATATATATATATATATGTGTGTGTGTGTGTGTGTGTAGATATACACATACATATATATGTATCTATATATATCTCAATAAAATAAAACTGATCGTTCAGAAATGAACATTTATTTACATCCATGGTCAACAGATTTTTGACAATGTTGTCAAGACTATTCAATGAGGGATGGTCCTGGGTTGCCTGGGTAGCTCAGTTGTTTAAGTGTTTGACTCTTACTTTCAGCTCAAGTCATGATCTCAGAATCTTGAAGTCAGGCTCTGCACTGAGTGTGGAGCCTGCTTGGGATTTTCTCTCTCTCTCCCTCTGCCCCTCCCCCACCATTGACACATGCACTCCCTCTCAAAAAAAAAAAGGAGCAATCTTTTTAAAGATGATCCTGGAACAAGTGGGTATCCACATGCAAAAGAAAAAATGCAGACCTCTAATTTATATGATGTATAAGAATTAATTCCAAAGAAATCAAAGACCCAAATATAAGAGGTAATGTTATGAAATGCTTAGAAGAAAACAGGGGTAAAATTTTTGATCTGGGATTAGGCAATGGTTTCTTAAATATGATATGAAAAGCACAGGTAACAAAAGAAAAAATTAGTTGAACTTCATCAAGATGAAATTTTTTTTGTATATCAAGAAAATGCTTGTGCTCCAAAGATGCTTAATTTTGAAAAGTTTTGGATAAAAACTTGCAAAGAAAGATTTAAATATAGGTACTATTGCTCCTTCTCCATTGTTTTCCCGCCTCCAACTTACTACAGAAAGATATTTCAAACAATAAGCAGATGACGAATCATTCTGAAGATGGAGAATAAATCGGATTATCAAAAGTCAAGAACTACATGCTTGTTCCTTTTCTTACATCTAGAGTAAATATAAATTCTATGGCCATTGTCTTCCAAGTAGAAGTATATAAAAAGCTTCTGTCCTTAGATTTCAATTACTTAGCACTGATTAATGGGTAGAATTTTTTTTTAAGATTTATTTATTCATTCATTTTAGAGAGAGAGTGGGAGTGAGTGAGAGCACATGAGGGGAGGGTGGGACAGAGGGAGAAGGAGAGAGAGAATCCTCAAGCAGACTCCTGCTGAGTGTAGAGCCTGGCCCGGCTCCAGCCCAGGACCCTGAGATCATGACCCGAGCTGAAATCAAGAGTCAGCTGCTTAACCAACTGAGCCACCCAGGCACACCAGCAGAAATAATTTTAAGTTAAAATTTCATTCCAGCTTTCAGTGTCTTTAAAAGTTGGTGTTCTACTATTTAATATGACATTTTGGTATTTAAAAACATGACTTTAGACAAACTATAAAAACATTTATTATAGATGGTTGACTAATAGCATCATTACTTAAATGAGCAATTATATTATAATCTCAAAAGGGAAACATAACACTAATGGTTCTACAGTTAGAAAATGTTTTAATGATACCATTTTAAAGTTACTATTTAGGGACACCTGGGTGGCTCAGCTGGTTAAGCGGCTGCCTTCGGCTCAGGTCATGATCCCAGCGTCCTGGGATCGGGTCCCACATTGGGCTCCTTGCTCAGCGGGGAGCCTGCTTCTCCCTCTCCCTCTGCCTGCCACTCTGTCTGCCTGTGCTCTCTCTCTCTCTCTCTCTGACAAATAAATAAATAAATAAAATCTTTTTTAAAAAGTTACTATTTAAATTTTGATCTGTTCTTACTTCTAACTCAAGATTTGGTTTTGCTGTCTGAAAAAAACAAAACAAAACCCTTTCCCTCTGAAATATGTTAATTACAGATTAAGTACTTCCCAGGCATATCCTAAGGCAAAGTTGTTTGAACCTCTTTTCTCTTCAGTCATGATTGTTCGAATCGGGATATGGTAGAAATAACAGAAAACTTGTTTCTCTTTCTAAGGTTTTAATAATTTTATAAGATCTAATACTCTAGTCTTTCAGTCTCTTTAGCATACATTTAAAGATAAAGAATAGTACCAGACCAAAGGGGGACCACCATAAGATAACAAAAAATTTTTGAATATATAGTTACTCTTTTGTATGTGTGATAACTTATAAGAAAACAAAATTCTCAACGAATAGCTGCACATTAACTTATTTAACCTATTTTAGCTGTTACTCTCATGTAAAAGAAATGCTAAACAATATAAATGAAAGTAAATATTTAAAAAAGACTAAAATTACTGTTGCATTCACCTTCACCTTAACCTACAATAAAATATGCAAGCTATATTAATTAGCAAGTAGAAGGTGCCGCCACAAAAGCAATTCAGGAGATCTGCTGTGTGAGTATGTAATAACCACTCAGTTTCTCTGACTGGTAATATTTTTAACTTTTTAGATGGCAATTAGTTACTATTGAAATAGAAGAACTTTTAATTATTGTCAATGAAGCTTTTGGAAATTAATTATAAAGTATTATTGTGATTGCTCTTTGGTTCTCATGCTGTTTAACTATTTCCACTTTGTCTCGCTGCTAGATTTAAAACTCTTTGACTTAAACTTTGCAGGTCCCAAAGTCCCTGCTACATCAACTTGCCTATTATGGATCATAAAGTCTCATCTATTTTTACATGCAATTTGATTCCTCCATTAAAACTATATGATCAAAGTAAAAAAAAAAATAGAAAACTATAAAGAAATAAAAAGAAAGAAATGAATACTACCTAAAATAGCATTATCTATACATAAACACTGTTAGCATTTTGATGAATTTTATTCTCTAGTATTTTTTCTAATGTATATAAAATATTTTATAATATGAGGATTATAATATATACTTTAAATGATTTTTAAAATATAATATGGAATTCTGAGCATTGTCATATAACATTCTATATTTGTAGATAGCATGTTATATGATAGCACATAATTATTTTTAAAAATATTTTATTTATTTATTTGAGGGAGAGAATGAGAGAGAGAGAGAGACAAAGCATGGCGGGGGAGAGTGAAAAGGAGAAGCAGACTCCCTGCTGAGGGAGTTCAGTTTTTTTAATTACTCAGTAATATGCCTTTGTATGAATTCTTTTAACTTGTTTATCCATTTTTCTGTTGCTGGACATTGGGTTGATTCAAGTTTGAGGCTATTTATAAAGAAAGCCATTGTGATCATTCTTGCACAAGTGTGCATGAATATGGGCATAATTTTAACATGGGCATGTTATTATTTATTTTGGATAAATGTCCAGGAATAGAATTGCTTGATCATATAGTAAATGTATATTTAACTTTGTATGATAATGTCAAACAGTTTCCCAAGTGGCTAAGCCAGTTTTCATTTTCACTAACAATATATGAGTGTCCCATCTGTTCCACATTCTCACTAACACTGGTAGTGTTAGTATCCATGGTAGTACTAGAATGTATCCATTCTAGTAATTATAAAGTGGTATCTCACTGGGATTTTAATTTTAATTTCTCTAATGATGGATAATATTTAGCATATTTTAATGTGTTATTGGCCATTTGTGTGTCTTCTTTTATGAAGTGTCTGTTCAATCCTTTCTTTTTTTATTGTATTGTTTGATTTTTCATAATTTGTAGAACTTTATATATTATGGATAAGGTCCTTTGAAAGATATACATATAATGAATATTTTTCTCCCAGTCTGTAACTTACCTTTTTTCCTAATTTTAAAAAATAATTGAGATAAAATTGACAAATAATATTATATTACTTTCAGGTATACAACATAATGATCCAATATTGGTATATTAGGAAATGATCAACACAGTAAGTCTAGTTAACATCTGTTGCCATACATAGTTACAAATTTTTTTTGTTATAATGAAGACTTTCATGATATACTTTCTCAGCAACTTTCAAATATACAATATAGTATTATTAACCATAGTCACCATGCTGTACATTATATTCTCATTACTTAGTTATTTTATATCATTTGACTCCTTTCACCCATTTGCCCATCCTCCACACCCACCCTCTGGCAACCACCAGTCTGTTCTCCATATCTATGAACTTGGTTTTTTTGTTTTGCTTGTTTTTTAGATTCCACATATAAGTGAGATCATACAGTTTTGGTGTTTCTCTCTCTGACTTATTTCACTTAACATAATACCCTCCAGGTCCATTCATGTCTCAATGGCAGTATTTCATTCTTTTTTTATGGCTGAATAGTATTCCACTGTATATATATATCTACCACATCTTTTTTTCTTTTTTATCCATTCATCCATCAATGGACATTTAGGTTGTTTCTATATCTTGGCTATTATAAATAATGATGCAATGAGCATGGGGTACATATATATTTTCAAGTTTGCATTCTGTTTTCTTCAGATAAATATCCAGAAATGGAATTGCTGGACCATATGTAGTTCTATTTTTAATGTTTTGAGGAACCTCCACACTGTTTTCCATAATGACTACACCAATTTACATTCCCAATAGTGTAAGAGGGTTCCCTTTTTACCATATCCATGTCAATACTTGTTGTTTTTTGTTCTTTTGATAACAGCCATTCTAACAGGTGTGAGATATCTCATTGTGATTTTGATTCAAATTTCACTGATGATTAGTGATGCTGAGCATCTTTTCATGTACCTGTTGACTATCTGAATGTCTTCTTTAGAAATATGTCTATTCTACCTATTTTAAAATCAGATTTTTTTGTTATTGTTTTATGTTTTGTTATTGTTTTATGAGTTCTTTATATATTTTGGATATTAACTCCTTACCATATATATGAATTGCAAATATTTTCTCCCATTCCCTATGTTCCTTTTCATTTTGTTGGTGGTTTCCTTGGCTGAACATAAGCTTTTTGTTTTGATGTACTCCCACTTGTTTATTTTTGCTTTTGTTACCTTTGCTTTTAGAATCAGATTCAAAATCATTGCCAAGACTGATATCAAGGAGCTTACTGACGATGTTTTGTTCTAAGAGTTTCATGGTTTCAGGTCATACATTCAAGTCTTTAATCCATTTTGAGTTAATTTTTGTGTATAGTGTAAGATATTACTCCAGTTTCACTCTTATGCATGTGGCTGTCTGGTCTTCCCCCAGCACACTTTATTAAAGAGACTATTCTTTCCCCATTGTATATTCTTGCTTCCTTTGTTGTAAATTAATTCACCATATATGAGTGAGTTTATCTTTTGGACAGTCTTCTCTTCCACTGATCTGGGGTTGGGTTTTTTTTTTTCCTGGTTTGTTTGTTTTTTTAAGTGGGCTCCATGCTCAGCATGGAGCCCAATGCATGGCCTGAACTTATACCTGATATCAAGACCTGAGCTGAGACCAAGAGTTGGATGCTCAATGTACTGAGCCACCCAGGTGTTCCTCTGTGTCTTCTATGCCAATGCCGTACTATTTTGATGGCTACAACTCTGTAATACCATTTGAAATCAGGGAGCATGATGGCTCCAGCTTTGTTCTTTCCATTTGTTTGTGTCTTCTTCCATTTCTTTCATCAATGTGTTATAGCTTTCAATGTACACATTTCTTGGTTACATTTATCTCTAGGTATTTTATTCTTTTTGATGCAATTTTAAATAGAATTGTTTTCTTAATTTCTTTTTATGATAGTTTTTTATTAGTGTATAAGAACACAATAGATTTTTGTATTTGGTCTTATATCCTGCAACTCTACTGAATTCATTTATTAGTTCTAACAGATTTTTGGTAGTGTCTTTAGGATTTTCTGTATGTATTATGTCATCTGCAAGTTGTGACAGTTTTACTTATTCCTTTCCAGTTTGGATACCTTCTCTTTCTTTCTTTCTTTCTTTCTTTCTGCCTAATTGTTATAGCTAGGACTTGAAATACTATGTTGAATAAAAGTGGTAAAAGTGGGCATCCTTGAGGCACCTGGGTCACTCAGTTGGTTAAGCATCTGCCTTCAGCTCAAGTCATGATCTCAGGGTCCTGGGATTGAGCCTCGTGTTGGACTCCCTGCTCAGTGGGGAGCCTGCTTCTCCCTCTCCCTCTGCCTGCTGCTCCCCCTGCTTGTGCTCTCTATCAAATAAATAAATAAAATCTTCAAGGAAAAAAAAAGTGAGCATCCCTGTCTTGTTCCTTGTCTTAGAGAAAAAGCTTTTAGCTTTTCACCATTGAATATGATGCTAGCTGTGGCCCTGAGATCACGTATGGCTTTTATTATGTTTAGGTACATTCATTCCATCTATACCTACCTAATGTTTAGAATTTTTAATCATAAATGGGTGGTGAATTTGTCAAGTGCTGCTTCTGCACTAATTGAGATGATATGATTTTTGCCTTCATTCTGTCATTTTATTTTTTACTGAAGTGTAGTTGATACACAATGTTACACTACTTTCAGGTGTACAAAATAGTAATTTGAGAAATTCATACATTATTTTGTGATCCCTGCAAGTGTAGCTACCATCTGTCCCTATGCAATGCTATTATAATATCATTGGTATATTCCCTATGCTGTATCTTTGATCCCTGTAACTTATTCATTGAATAACTGGAAGCCTGTATCTCCTACTACCCTTCACTCACTTTGCTTATCCTCTTAACCTCATTATTTGCCTTTCTTTTTTTTTTAATTCTTTTTTTTTTAAGATTTTATTTTTTATTTGACAGACAGAGATCACAACTAGGTAGAGAGGCAGGCAGAGAGAGAGGAAGGGAAGCAGGCTCCCTGCTGAGCAGGGGCTGGGGGTGTTGATCTCAGGGTTTCAAGATCATGACCTGAGCCAAAGGCAGAGACTTTAACCCACTGATCATATCTTTTGATGTACAAAAGTTTTTCATTTTGATAAAGTCCAATTTATCTCTTTTTTCTTTTCTTTTTTTTTTGTTGTTGTTGTGCTTTGGGTTTTTCTCCAAGATTATGAATATTTGTATTTCCTTCTAAGAGTTTTATAGTTTTAGCTCTTACATTTAGGTCTTTGATCCATTAGGAATTAATTTTTGTGTATGATGTAGAGTTAGAAGTCTAACCTCATTCTTTTGCCTAGGGAAATCTGGTATTGATCTGTGTGTCTCTTCCAATGCCTCACACTGTCTTGATTGCTGCAGTTTTGAAGTAAGTTTTAAAATCAGGAAGCATGACTCTTCCTACTTTATTCATCTTTTTTAAGATTGTTTTGGCTATTCTGGTCCCTTTGCATTTCCATATGAATTTTAGAACCAGCTTGTCAATTTCTAAAAAAAAAAAAAAAACCAAAAAAGTCAGCAGGATTATAATAGGAATTATTAGGCTGATTCAATTTAGGAAATAGAGCAATCTGAAAATACTAAGTTTTCCAAACCACGAACAAGGGATCTTTCCATTTATCTAGGTCTTCTTAAATTTCATTCCATGAGTGTTTTGCAGTCTTAGGGCACCTTTCTAGTAGTTCTGTTCTAAACTTATTCTTACATATTCTATTTTTATGCTATTGTTAATGAAAATACCCCCTTAATTTGAGTCTCAGTTTGTTGCTAGTGTGTAAAATACAACTGATTTTTGCATATTGATCTTGTATACTGAACCACTGCTAAACCTGTTTATTACGTCTGATAGTTTTTTGGTGGGTTCCTTAGAATTTTCTTCACAGAAGATCATGTCATCTGCAAATAGGTTTACTTCTTTCTTCCATCTGGATACCTTTCATTTATTTTCGGAGCTTAATTGCTGAGGTGAGAATTTCTAGGACAACATAGAATAGAAGTAGCAAGAGTGAACATTCTTATCTTGCTCCTAATTTTAGGGGGAAAGACTTCAGTCCTTTATCATTAAGCAGGATGTCAGCTGTGGATTTTTAATAGATAACTTTTATCAGTATGAGGAAGTTCACTTCCATTCCCAGTATGCTGAGTGTTTTTATCATGAGAGTGCGTTGGATTTTTGTCAAATGCTTTTTGGGCATATGTTGAGATGATCATGTGGTTTTGTCCTTTATTATGTTAATATACTCTATTACATTGATTGATTTTTATATTCATGGCTAAATTCCACCTGGTCATGATGTATAATTCTTTTTGGCTGCTGGATTCTGTCTGGATTGAGATTTTTATGTCTATATTCATAAGAGATATTGGTCTGGAGTTTTGTTTTCTTGTGATATATTTATCTATTTTTGCTATCAGGGTACTATTGACCTCTTACAATGAATAGGAAATGATCTCTTATCTGTTTTTCAGAATGGTTTGCAATGAATTAGTTTTAATTCTTCTTTTTTTCCTCCCAAAGATTTTATTTATTTATTTGACAGAAGGAGAGATCACAAGTAGACAGAGAGGTAGGCAGAGAGAGAGAAAGGGGGAAACAGGCTCCCTGCTGAGCAGAGAGCTCGATATGGGGCTTGATCCCAGGACCCTGAGATCATGATCTGAGCTGAAGGCAGAGGCTTAACCCTCTGAGCCACCCAAGCACCCCTTAATTCTTCTTTAAATCATGGTATAATTCATCAATGAAACCATCCAGTACAGGGCTGTGTATGTGTAGTGGTGGTGGGGGGGATTTTTAACTACTAATTCAATGTCTTCATTTGTTTCAGATCTATTAGATTTTCTATTTCTTCTTGACTCGGTTTTGGTACTTTGCATCTATCTAGGAATTTCTAGAATAGTTGTGCTTCAAGTATTCCAGTATAATAAGTTCCTTATTAGTTCAAGTCCAGCTTTTTGGACTGGACACATGTGAATTCTGTGTGGTGAGCATGATGGTAACTAGAGGCCAGGTGAGCCAATGGCATGTTAGAAGGT
>PISX010007450.1:0-88977 GCA_004024625.1 Mellivora capensis
GGAGCAGAGAGCCCGATATGGGGCTCGATCCCAGGACCCTGGGACCATGACCTGAGCCGAAGGCAGAGGCCTTAACCCACTGAGCCACCCAGGTGCCCCTGAATACTGTTTTTAACTAGATATAGGGTAAAGTATATTTTCAGTGCCTCTGGAGCTTATAGTCTAATGGGAAAGACAGATATGCCAACATAATTGGTAAACTCAGATGATAACAGGAAAATCCCAGAATACTAAGGAATGGCACCAAATGGAAGTATGAATCAAGAGGTCAGGTAAGGTTTCCTTTGGGCAGTGATGGGTGAGGTAAATCTTAATGACAGTTCACTGAGTGAAGGGTGGCATTGTAGAGAGGGTTGGGGCAGCAGAAAGTATGAACAGTATGAGCAGTTCTGAAAGGATATACTTGTCTACAAGTATATATTCTAGAGTATATGTGGAGGTTGGCTAGGAAGCATAACCCAACTATATATAGAGGCCCTTGCTTGTATCTCATACTGGAAATTTGGTATTGGTACTCTGGGCAGTCGGGAATTAACTGAAGATTCTAAGGAACAGAGGGAAGGTGACGAGCAAATTTATGTGTGAGAAAGGTCACCTTGTGGCATTTTGAAAGGTGGCTTTGAAAGGCTGAGATGGGGGCAGGGAGACCACTTATGAGGCTCTTGGCAATGCTACTTACTGGCAGATATGAGGTAATGGGGTTCAGAAGAGACACATGAGAAATATTTTGGAGTTAAGATCAGCAGGGCTTAGTGACTGTGCAAGGAGAAACAAGGGAGAAATGAGCACTTAGAGAAGAGCTTAGGTGACTGGCTGGGTAATTGGGGAGATAGGGAGGGGTGAGGCTTGGAGGGAGGGTGGCAGCAGGATGACAAGTCAGAATTAAGATGAATTTCACTCCTCTGTGGGATATGCAAAGGGAGATGTCCAACAGGCAGCTGATTATGAAGAGCTCGAAGTCTACAGCAGGTCCTGATCTGGTAGCCATGAACGTGTTGGTGGTAATTTAAGCAATGAGAAGGGGGGAACCATATAGATTAGTAAGAAAAGTAAGCTAAAGCCTAATCCTTGGAGGCCATGGCATTTAGTAGACAATAACAGCAATAACCAACATCCAGTGACTGCTTAATATATTTTAGATGGGTTAGGGTTTTGTGTTTTTTTTTGTCTTTAAAAAAAGATTTCATTTTATTTTTTTTAAAGATTTTATTTGGGAGAGAGCAAGGAGTGCACAATTGGGAGGAGGAGAGGTGGGGAGTGGGAGAGGGAGAAGCAGACTCCTGGTTGAGCAGGGAGCTCCATTTTGGGCTCTGTCCCACGACCTAGAGATCATGACCTGAGCCCAAGGCAGATGCTTAACTGACTGAGCCACCCAGGCGCCCCTAAAGATTTTAAATAATCTCTACACAATCTCTATACCTAACACGTGGCTGGAACTCGCAACCCTGAGATCAAGAATCCTGTGCCCTACTGAGCCAGCCAGGTGCCCCCACGTGGGTTGGTTTGAATCTGCACAGCAAGCCTACAGTCTCCTTCGATGTCAGGCCTGCAGTTCCCTTCCACTATACTCAGTAAACTTCTGTCTCCTTTGGGGAAAAAAATCTAAACAGCAATGCTAGGGATAAGGTACTGTTATTATCCCCGTTTGTATAGGCGAGGAAAGAGTCCCAGAAAGACTGCGTACCCACCATCAAGCAGTGAGCAGCAGTCAGTCTAGCCCCAGAGCCCAAACCCTTGGTGGCTGTGCCCCCCACTGGCGGGGAAGGGAGCAGAGGGAGAAGAGGACGACAGAGAGAGCAGCAAAAGCCTCACAGAAGACAAGGAAGTTGTGTTTCCAGTGAGGCACGGGCAGTGTCAGGGAGCTGGGTAGTCAGCTGGGAGTGCGGTGGTGTCAGGCTGGGCTGGTGGAGATCCTGCCACGTGGGTGGGTGCTACTTGCCGAGGTACAAGAAGCACATGCAGAGATGAGCAAATGGAGACAGTGGGAGTGCCGAGTCTAATGGGAAAGGAAGGGGAGTCAGCAGTTACGTTATACAGGCTCCTTTCAAATTGGGGAACCCAAGGACCCACGTGGTATGGGAAAATCTCAAGGTCAGACCGAGGACACAGGAGCATGAGGGAATAGAGGGAGTGGTGTGCCCCCACCGTTCATTTGCTGCCATATCCCCCACTTTCTTAATGGACCTGAGAAGGCAAATCCTTCTAAATTTTCTTTGGAAACTCTTTATTTCTTGGTCCATTGATGCCAGGATTTACCCTCAGCTCTTTTCATACTCTAACTCTTCTAGCAATCTTACTCATCTGTGTGGAAAAATCCCAAATACTCCAGCCTAAAATCTCAGCCACCCAGGTGGAGACATCCAACTGATGTCTTGACATCTTTTCTCTGTCTTAACAGTCACTTCATACACTGTTTGCAACTAGACTCATATGGGGTTGCTTCAATTACAAATACCTTCCCTACAACTCTGCCCCAACACACACACACACACCCCCTCACATCCTCTGCCAAAATCTTCTGTAGACCCTCAAGACTTCTCTATCTCAGTTCCTCCCTATTCTAGTACTTGCTACAGTAGCTGCCAGGGACACCTATCATCCTTACTTACATGTAAACCAGAGGGCAGAGTTTATAACCCCAATCACAATTATGTCCTCTGTCTAGTGAAAAAATGAGGCTGTAGACTATGGCATTAAAGGCACATGTAAGGGTGCCTTGAAAAGGAGGAAAGAGCCCATTATCCTCTGGCACTGCACTGACGGAGGTGAAAACAGATGCCCATCCAGACATATTTGTAGGTTACATGGGAAGATGAAGTGGGTGGGGACCCACCTTCACCATAAAGTAGGAGGTTAAGATGTTTGAGGACAAGGGGCTTAGTCTGTGGCTTGAAGAGAGTAATGAAGAAATCGTCAGGCCAGGTGAGGGTAACCAGAAGGAAAGATCCCCCCCACCCCACTGCCATGGGGTGAATGAAGCCTGCCATGGGTCCCTTGCATGTAATTTCTAACCCACTACTCAAACCGTTCCAGATTTTGGATGTCTTTCCCATTCACTGCAGTGATGGGTTTCTTCAGGATGACTCAGGGATACAAACTACTAGTTTTACCTGGAAGTTGTTAAAGTCATTTCATGTGCCTACAATTATAAATAGTGGGATCTAAAAATCAGAATCCTGGGATGCCTGGGTGACTCAGTTGTTAAACATCTGCCTTCGGCTCAGGTCATTATCCCAGGGTCCTGGAATCGAGTCCTGCATCGGGCTCCCTGCTTAGTGGGAAGCCTGCTTTTCTCTCACTCCTGCTGGTTGTGTTCCCTCTCTCGATGTGCCTCTGTCTGTCAAATAAATAAATAAATAAAATCTTGAAGAAAAAAAAAATCAGATTCCTAGGCTGGTAGCTAAATGATGCCTTGCAGATCTCCCTACTTACTTCATCTTATAGTCCCCAATATTTAACATGTGGAATAAAAATGGAGATAAAACTCTTGTGCTTTATTTTTTTAGACTGAAAATGCCCATATTTCTTTGAATAATAAGAAATACACTTATTTGAAAGTTCCGTTATGAACAGGACTAAGTTGCAAATTAAAAATTCATTCTCTAAGTTGGCAGATTCTGATAATAAAATCATGGTAACTTTTCAACAGATGCATTTTCTAAACACTACTTCTCTTACCAAACAGGTACGGCTGATCCACTTAAGAGCATAGTACTTTCATTAACCGTTAGAGACACACATGCACACACATACACAGATTCTAAGATAAAAGAGGAATTCCATTTTATAAGTAGTGGTGACACATCTTTATAAAATGGGAATTTGGGTCCTGTGATGGCACTGAGAAGCGAAATATTCAAAGCAGCCAAATGGAAGGAAAGAGTAGCTAAGAAAACACTTGAATGCCTTTTCCTTGGGAGGAGAGTCATCAGATACTGCACTCATGCAAACAAAGGCAGTCCTCTTGGCTCCAATGGACACACATGCCCCAGGCAGTAGGAGTCTATTCTAGAGTATCCTTCACCATTGACGACATGCTGCGGTGACCGTAAATATAACTATCCTATCTTTTTCTAAGACAGCCATACCCCAACTTTTCCCCTGAAAGTATCAGTACAGGTGGCCACAGTTTGCATTGTGATATATAGGCTTCTGTAAAAGGAAGCATCTGTTTATTAAAACAGCCCAAGCATTATTCTCGTAGAAGGTACTACTACCTATAAGTTCCCTGTACTAGATGGAGTCCATCAGTTCTTTTATTATTTTATTAATAATAAATATATTTGATAACATCCTATGCTTCAACTGATTTTTCAGCTAAGGACTGAAGCAGATCTTTATAAAGGGCAGAGTTCATGAACCGGGGATAGGAGTCTCTGTGCATTAAGGTGTAGATCTGGAGTTGTGCATCATCAAATATGTGTTGGGATGGCTCCACCATATTCCTATTGATGACTTCTCTTACTCGGGAGTCCAAACTGACCTGTCAGTAGAAACACATAAGAGTAGTATTAGACATATTTCTCTTTGGAAATCCATCCCCAACGCACGATGGCTTGTTCTGTTTTTTAAAAAATCCCAAACCAAACAAAGTCATCCAAAAATCTAAACTGCTGAAAAAGAAACTGAACACATAATGCAAGGGGTTCTCAAGCTTTAGCAGCATCAGAAGCCCCTAGAGTGGCTGTTAAAAGATTGCTGGCCCCCACCTGCAGAGCTTCTGACAGTGGGTCTGGGGAGGGGCTTGAAAAGGTGTATTTGTCACAAGTTCTAGGTAGTGCTGGTGGGATCACACTGTTCTAGAAAACCACAACATTGTTTTCCTTCTTTAAATAGATTGTACTGTGTCCTCTGAAGAAAAAAGGTAGTGTGAACAGACTTGCTAATTTCCTAATAACATTAGATCTAACCCCTGGAGGTCCCAGGCTGTGGCCAGGTAGAACACAGTTGTAGATTTCTGGGAATGAGCATCAGGCTGGCTGGTGAATGGATGCTAACTCAGAGCACTGTGGAAGGGTTAAGAGCCCAGGGCCCGTGTTTATAGCTCAGCTGTGTGTCACTGCTTATTTGTGGGGCCTGGGACAAAGTAAGCTGCACCTTAATGAACTCCTCCATAAAGAGGAAAATGGTGATGGATAATGGTGATTGGTGGGGATTTAATGAGAATTTATTTAAAGTGCTTGGAATTCACTAAGTCCTTAGGAGACATTGGCTCTTCTTTCTCTGATGTTTTCCTCATCCTAGAAAAGGCGGTCTCAGACTGGAGCAAGCTACTGGGCTCAGACTCTCCCCATAGGATGCCAGACAAACATGCCTACAGGCTGCAGAGCCAAGCTCACACATCTTCTCTTCCGTGCGAGGGACCTTGGCCGGACCAGCTCTGCCCCAGGAGGCTATGATAGTTTCAGTGCTGTACAATGCACATGCTACTCTTTCGTATGAACCTGAAAACATGGCTAGCTGAATCAGTAAATACTGACTTCAGTGATCTGTCTTTCCAGATGCATATACCCACTTTTCTCCTGGAAAGCCCCTTGTGCCCACCCATAGGTAACTCAATACAGTTGACCTTGAACAACATGGGTTTGAATTATATTCTTAATGATTTCTGAGTAACAATTTCTTTTCTGTAACTTTATGGAAGAATACAGTATAGAATACATATACAAAGTATTTTTTTTTTTAAGATTTTATTTATTATTTGACAGAGATCACAAGTAGGCAGAGAGGCAGGCAGAGAGAGAGAAGGAAGCAGGCTCCCTGCTGAGCAGAGAGCCTGATGCGGGGCTCGATCCCAGGACTCCAGGATCATGACCTGAGCCGAAAGCAGAGACTTTAACCCACTGAGCCACCCAGGCGCCCACAAAGTATGTATTAATTGGCTGTGTTGTCACTAAGGCTTCTGGTCAACAGTAGGCTCTTAGTAGGTAAGTTTCTGGGGAGTCAAAGTTACACATAGGTTAGCGACTGTGTGGGGTCAGTGCCCCCAACCCTGTGTTATTCAAAGACCAACTATGCATTCAACGCAGATTGCAGCATCTTCGGATCTCTTTCTTATATAGCTTGTGGAGGAAGAGAACAATTTATTTCCATCCAATTCCAAGTCCCTCTCATCCTTTTCCCTCTGGCTCTGTGTTTAGTCACAAAGTCTCAGGCCCCCTGCCTCTTTAACCCCTCTCAGACCTGTCCACCTCGTCCCTCTTCTCTGCCAAGACTCTCACCGTTTCCTGCTGGATTGGTTCACTGGCCTCCTAACTGGTCTCCTGTCTCCCAAGTGCCCCTTCACACCACCCCGCTGTTTGGTCAGAGGGCTCCTTCTAAAGCAAACCCCATTCTGACACTCCAACTTCAGACCCGGCATTGACTTGGCCAGGCACTCAGGCTAAGTCTGAAGTTTACAATCAGGAGGCCTTTATGATCTGCTTCCACGAATTCCCCTGGTCTACCTTACTATTCCACTTAAGAATACAAAGAATTTGGAGTTCCACTTGGAATTTTAAGAAAGGAGCTAGGGTTGTCTCGGCACAGTCGGTTGAGCTTCTGATTCTTGGTTTCGGCTCAGGTCATGATCTCAGGGTCGTGAGGTCACGACCCATGCTTAGCAGGGTGTCTGCTGGAGATTCTCTCTCTCCGTCCCCCGCTGGCCCTCCTCCCACTCACTCACAGGATCTCTCTCAAATAAATACATCTTAAAAATAAGAAAGAAGGAGTTCAGTTTTGAGATCACCCTGACCCCACAGATGTTAGATACGAAGGAACAAAAACTGGGGGGATGGAAGCTTGACTGATGTCTCCCGGACAGTCTCTCTGCTCTAAGGGAAGGACACCTCAGGGAAAAGCTGTCTCATATTAGTGAGGCTATTTTCTAGTCCCATAAAAATACCTGTAAAAAATACTGGTGCTCAGAATAAAAGGACAATTTTAAAGAAATGCTTACAGGGTTTAATGTTTTTAAACAGTGTTTACAATAAAACGCATAGAATCCCCCTTCTGGAGAATCTGGTGAAAGTCAGGAATACTTTTTCCAGAAAGAGGCACAAAGTCTTTCACAGATTTCAGGGCCCACGGAGAGCCCGCGTGTGGGACCACGGTCAAAGGCATCTGCATAGTACGAGTGCGCGTGGAGTCATCTCTGTTTTGGACGAGCTGTCACTGTGCCTGGTGACCCTACGCTGATGGGGTTCATTTTACCAAGGGCCTCCCGGGAGGAAGCCCTTTGTGGGGGTACGTACCTCTTTCGGAGAAAGAATAGAAATGTAGTCTTCGTAGATTATCCTTGCTTTCTCTTCAATGATTGTCTTATTAGCTTCCTTTTTCAGTTCCTCACACGCCATCCAGAAAAGCATATTTTCTTCACTGAATTCTGTTCGGAGGAACTCCCGAAAAGCATTCCTTCCCGCTGGAGTGAGCATGACCTTGTCGAAGGACTGAGCCCAGGCATTGACTTCCTCCAGGGTGGGACTTGGGCTTAGCGGAGATGGAAAGAAAGGGGCAAGAGAGAGCTATGTTATCAGTAGTTACTTTGAATTTCCTCACTAGAAACACACCCCCTTTTCCCCTCTGAGGATGAAAATGTGCCCCTCGGCCCTTTTAGGAAGGGAGAGAGCTGTGCTCACTTCCATAGGCCCTTGGCAAAAACACATGAGAATGATCCTTTCCAGCTGTTCCGCTGGAGGGCACGGCTGTTGCCCATTAAATGCTCACAGACCAATCGTTAGAACTGCTAAGAATGTACTTATTTACATCTGGATGAGTCCTGACAAAGTTTTAAAATTGTAACAGTAAAGAAAAATCCTAGAAGCATCTGACCAAGGCTTCCCAGTCACCTGTGACAGAAGTACGTCAGACCTTAGCACACTACCTTCCAGAACAGCCATAGAGCTGTGTCTCGTGGTTTTTAAAATTTGAAAAAGAATTTTACAGAGAAAGGGGAAAGAATATGTTACATAAGTGCGAGCTCTAAAGGGTGATAACAAACACACCCTAGAGTTCAGTATTCGCCGTGAGAACCAGCTGCTCACCACAAGCCGCCCTCCTGCGGTCCCCTGGCTGTACCCCACTCTCCTGACTCCCCCACCCTGAGGGAACTGCTGGATTTGACTTTGGACCCACCCTGGTTTGGTTTATTTTTACTTATATTTTAATTATATTGAGGTCAGGAAACATCATCTGTCCAACAATGATCCCTATTAAACAATTTCTTCCCCCCCACCTTCCTTTTCATCGTGTTTAGGTAGGTAGGTATCCCTGAAGAATATATCCTTCGGTTGTTTTTTTTTTTTCTTCACTTTATAAAAATGGCTGACTCTCTGTTCTTCTGCCACTTGCTTTTGTCACCCCACACTAAGTTTCGAAGATTCGCCCGCACGGCTCTATGTGGCCAGAGTTCCTGAGTACTCAGGATTTATCTCCAACTTTCCAATCTTGTACTGTCGTCTGATTTCGGTATCGCTGTTGAATTGATTTCCGAGACATCTGGGTAGTTATACACAGCCTGCGTAACCTTGGAGTGATTAATTCCAGAACTGCTTCGTGGAACCCATCTGTAAAAACCCATTGAATTTAGTGTTTATTTTGTAGGAGGGTGTTGTGAGCTGAGTACTATACCCCTAAGAAAAGACATGCTGACATCGTAACTCCAGTACCTTAGAATGTCACTGGATGTGGAAATAGAGTCTTTGTAGACTTAACTAAGTTAAGATGAGGTGATTAAGATGAGCCCCGATCCAGTAGACTGATATCCTTTTTTTTTTTTTTTGTAAGATTTTATTTATTTGACAGAGACACAGAGAGAGGGAGAAGCAGGCTTCCTACTGAGCAGGGAGCCCATGCGGGGCTCGATCCCAGGACCCTGGGATCATGACCTGAGCTGAAGGCAGACGCTTAATGACTGAGCCACCCAGGTGCCCAGTGGACTGATACAAAGGAGAATCTGGGGGCACCTGGGTGGCTCAGTTGGTTAAGTGTCTGCCTTGGGCTCAGGTCATGATTCCGGAGTCCTGGGATCCAGTCCAGGCTCTTTGCTCAGCAGGGAGCCTGGTTCTCCCTCTCCCTCTGCATACTGGTCCCCCTGCTTGTTCTCTCTCTCTCTCTCTCTAATAAATCAATAAAATCTTAAGGAAAAAAACAACAAAGAGGAATCTGGATACAGAGACAGGCACACACTGGGGAAGGATGGTCATGTGACTGGCATGACGCGTCTATAAGCCAAGGAATGCCAAGGACTCCTGAGCTATCAGAGGAGCTCTGAGAGTGAAGAGGTCTCCCCTAGAGCCATCAGAGAGCATGGCCCTGCTGACACCTTGATTTTGGACTTCTGGCCTCAAGAAAAGTGTAGACTTCTGGCCTCAGAAATAAGAAAAAATAATACAGAGGGATGCCATGTGTCATTTGTCCAGTGTCCCCAAGGTGACATCATGCAAAACTATAGTACAGCTTCACAGTCCTCCTGGACACTTCTGATAGTTGGATTCTGCTCACTTATTTTTGTGATTCCATCTTTGCTTTATACGTTTCCGAAACCATTATTTTATATATACATATATATGATTTTATTTATTTACTTGACAGGCAGAGATCACAAGTAGGCAGAGAGGCAGGCAGAGAGAGAGGAGGAAGCAGGCTCCCTGCCAAGCAGAGAGCCCGACGCGGGGCTCGATCCCAGGACCCTGGGAGCATGACCTGAGCCGAAGGCAGAGGCTTTAACCCACTGAGCCACCCAGGCGCCCCTATTTTATGTATTTTTATAGATGATTTTAATATCTGAAGTCCTTTGGGCTCTAAATCCAAGTGTCGTTTCTACAGACTGTCATGGGTTGTGGGTTGTGTCCTTTCAGTTTTAGTTTAGATTCTCGTTGGTCTTTACCCTTTAGAAAACTGAGAGTCAAAATTGGGGATATTTTCTTTCCTCCAGCGAGGTCGTGTGTTGGCTTCTCCTGAGATCCAGGAGGTATAACTGACCCAGGACTATCTGGGTTCCTTTCATAAATCAGGGCTTAATCTGGGATCTCAGTTTCAACACCTCGTCCCCACCCTGCTCTGTACTTGTTCTCAGAGAAAACCCTTCATTCCTGTGCTTAGCAGTCACACCTCTCAGGTTTTTGCTTACTTTTTAAATTTGTTTTGGTTTTTCAGGTACTTTGTCATTTTCCTTACTTTCAAGGATTCCAGCGATGCAAAAGCTTTGGAATAATGCAAAATCTGTTGTTCCACATTGGGAAGCCCCTCCGGTGATCTACTGTGCCACACTGCCAAAAATTCTGTATTTAGTTTGGAGGGGTAGAAGATGTATACCCCAAAATTTGATATATGGCTACTTGTCCTAGTTGTGTGAAGGTCATAGAAAAAAAACACACTCACATATATAGAGGTTTACAGCGGAAATTCTATGTCCTTTTCTTGAGACCACATCTTGAAGATGGATTATAATGAACCAGCAGTGAGGCATACATGAAAGGTTTAAGACCAGAGAAAGGAGATTATAGAGAGAAGGGAGTGAGCAGATCCCCCACCCCCAAAATGGATATTGAAACAATAGTTTCAAGTTTAGTTTCCAAATTAGCTTCATTGTGTATAGTTGGATCCCATTTCTGTTCAACTATTTGTAAATGCATAGAAAATTCCTAAAAAAAAACAACCATGATGGCAGTTATATCTGGAGATTGGGACAAGGTCTAGAAAAAAAAGGAAGACTGAGTTTTTATTGCAAAACTTTTGTAGTGTTTGGGTTTTATTTTTATAGTGGGTAGACTTTTTATCATGCAAAAAAGCATTGTGTATGAAAACAAAGTACCCTTTATATCTAGGGAAATTAGTTTTGAAAGAAAATGTTTTAAAAGATGTTGAAAACATAATTTAAAAATAGTAACTTAGGGGGCGCCTGGGTGGCTCAGTGGGTTAAAGCCTCTGCCTTCGGGTCGGGTCATGATCTCAGGGTCCTAGGATCTAGCCCCTTGTCGGGCTCTCTGCTCGGCAGGGAGCCTGCTTCCTTTCCTCTCTCTCTCTGCCTGCCTCTCTGCCTACTTGTGATCTCTGTCAAATAAATAAAATCTTTAAAAAAAAATAGTAACTTAGAGTAATCTACATAAAAATCTTGAATTTTTTTCAGAAAGTTAAATTGGTGTGGCTAAGTATCTTAAATTATGTTCCTTAAATATAAGGAGTCAAAAGATACCTTTTTATTCCTGTCAGTTTTAAGAAATACATATTAAAGGATGATTCTGAAAAACTTAAAGGCAATTGCTAGTACATTTTTTAAAAATAAGAGAGAGCAGAGGTGCCTGGCTGGCTCAGTTCGAACCGCATGCAACTCTTGATCTCAGGGTTGTGAGTTCCAGCCCTACATTTGTGTGGAGTCTACTTAAAAACAAACACACAGGGGCGCCTGGGTGGCTCAGAGTTTGTTAAAGCCTCTGCCTTCAGCTCAGGTCATGATCCCGGGGTCCTGGGATCGAGCCCCGCATTGGGCTCTCTGCTCCTCTGGAAGCCTGCTTCCTCCTCTCTCTCTGCCTGCCTCTCTGCCTACTTGCGATCTCTGTCTGTCAAATAAATAAATAAAATCTTAAAAACAAAAAACACACAGGAACAAATAGATAAAAATATTTAAAATAAGAGAAAGCAATAAGCATTACTGAAGGACCTAAAAGCAAAGAAGGCACAGTTCAAATAGGCAAAACCAAAACCAAACAAAATTAAGGAAGTAATAATACGTATTACAAGGAATCAAAGAATATGCTAGAAGGTTAAATTTACCATTCGTCATCAAAATAACTGACCCAATGTCATTGAATTCTAATTCCCCTTTTAGAGACAGACTGATATGGGGCCAAAATCTAACATAATGCCATTTTCAGCAAACATATAAATCATACAAAATATTACAAAAATTAAGAACAAATAGGCAAAGATATATGAGGCAAATGCAGTAAGAATAATATTAATATCTAAGTAGAATTGGAAATGAAAAGCACTTTGTTGGATAAAGTCCTTTCATATTCTGGAATTTGAGAACAAATAATGGCCAACATATATTGAATGCTTCCCAGGCTCACAATAGCCAACAGTAAACTGTGCTCCCCATTTTACATACAAGGAAACTGAGGCAGAGTGTGCCTTCTCAGTAAAGTGCCCAAGGTCCCACTGTCAGGATTACAGTCAGGCCTCAACGAGGCATTCTGGTTCCAGATATAAAAGCCTCAAAACTTTGGTACAGAATACAACATAACAGAATATATAAAATAAAAGCCATTTTTTAAAAAGTTTATTTTTTTAGTAATCAACACCCAACATGGGACTTGAACTCCCTAACCCTGAGATCAAGAGTTGCATGCTTTTCCAACTGCACTAGCCAGGTGCCTCAAGATAAAAGCTATTTAAAATACTTTTTATTTATTTATTTGAGAGAGATAGAAAGAAAGAATGCCACAAGTGGGGGGAGGAGCAGAGGGAGAACCAGGCTCCCCACTGAGCAGGGAGCCTGACGTGGGGCTCAGTCCTAGGACCCTGAGACCATGACCTGAGCTTAACCCACTGAGCCACCCAGATGTCCCTTGATAAAAGTTATTTTTAAACAAACTCATAAATTGTGGAATATTTTTCAAAAGTTTTTACTTATTTTTTTTAGAAATCTCTATACCCAACATGGGGTTTGAACTCACGACCCCGAGATCAAGAGCATGCCAGGTGCCCCAGACTGTGGAAGATTTTTAATATGCTTCCCAGACTTTGAAAAATCTGGGTAAGGATAAATAAGATAAAGAATGAAAAAGAAACACTTAAGTAACCTTTTAGTCTACTTGTTTTTTTCCCCTCAAAAATAAGCAATTCAATACAAGATCTATTTGAACAATGCTTTTAGGATATTTGTCCAGTGTATGTGATAATATAGGTACAATATCAAGAAAAGGTATTAGAATGGGAAAGTGAAAGTAAGCCAATTAATAATACAGGACAAAAAGAGATAATTTTAAAATCTGATAGTATGAAAGTAATTTTATATGTTTTCTTCCCAACTTTTTTTTCAAAATACTAAAATGAAGACAGTATTACATTAGCTAGAGTATAAACTTAATAGTTAAGAAAAAAATGGACTTTTAAAACTTTCCTGAAAAATCAAACATATATGTTTCACTATGGTCTTTTATTTTAAAAAGTCTATCATATGAAAGTAGGATAATGTCACATTTTGTCAAGAAGCATCAATTTATATTTGTGATTAGCAGGGATGAACTTAATAATGGAACTAATTTTTCTCCTTGTCACACAATGAACTCTGCAGAATGGAAATGGGGTGCCACATTGTGATTTGATATTATTAAACTGCAGTTAGGGAAACTGTTACAATGCCGAAAAAAATCAAAACAATAAGGCTGGCATTTTTGTCAGTTTAGTGAACTAAACCATAATGAGATTTACCTTTCTTCACAGGTTGGAAGGTCTTCTCTTCTGAGTTCATGGGAGGGCCTCCTGGGTCTCTGTTCTTCTTGGTTTCTAACAGTAAGACTGCATGAAACAAGACATTTCCATGTCAGTTGAGATCATTCTGCATCGAGGAATATTTTAAAGGGAACTCCAGATCACCACGAAGAATTTCTTTCTTTTCTTGAAAAAAATTGGCCCTGACTGGTTTTCTTAAGAAAACCGAAAGTAGAGATCCTGGGTGACTTAGTCAGTTAAGCATCTGCCTTCAACTCAGGTCATTATCTTGGAGTCCTGGGATGGAGCCCTGTTGTGCTGCCTGCTTCCTCCTCCTCTCTCTGCCTCTGCCCTCCACTTGTGCTCACTCTCTCTCAAATAAATAAATAGTATTAAAAAAAAAAAGAAACCAGAAGTGTGATGCTAAAATATTAACAGAATAAATTATAATATTATGGTCTATCTACACTAGTTGAGGGAGAGTTTACATTTAGATTAATAGTTTTTTTTTTTAAGATTTTATTTATTTGAGGGACGCCTGGGTGGCTCAGTTGGTTGGGCGACTGCCTTCGGCTCAGGTCATGATCCCAGCATCCTGGGATCGGTCTCCTTGCTCAGCGGTGAGCCTGCTTCTCCCTCTGCCTCTGCGGGCCACTCTGTCTGCCTGCTCTCTCTCTCTGACAAATAAATAAATAAAATCTTTAAAAAAAAATAAAATAAATAAAAAAAAAGATTTTATTTATTTGACAGAGTGAGAGAACAAAAACAGGGGAAGCATCAGGCAGAGGGAGAAGCAGGCTCCCTGCTGAGCAGGGAGCCTGATGTGGGGCTCAACTGCAGGACCCTGGGATCATGACCTGAGCTGAAGGTAGACGCTTAACGACTGAGCCACCCAGGTGCCCTCATTGATAGTAATTTTCATAAAAACATGTCCATTAGAAAGCAATAAAAAGGTCAGGTTATCAGGGATGTTTTTTGGGTTTTCATCTCATTTCTGCATCTTGAAAAAAAGTGTACACTCTGTAGGCAAAATGTGTTTGTGTTTCCAATCCAAAATGGAGGTTTTAAATATTTATAGGTATACTTGGGAAAAGTGTTAGAGGAAAACATACAAACACAATTTAATGTATTTTTCAGGAGACTTGAAATTTCCTTCTATATATCTTATACATCTCTTTGTACACTTATTCCAAGTGTTTGTGTTATTATTGCAAATGCAGTTTTCATCTCATCTCCTAACTGGTTCCTGTTTGTACTTATCAAGGCTATTACTTTATTGAGCATTATTTATACATCAGGAAGTTACCTGTTTAAAGTGTACAATTCAGTGGTTTGTAGCATAATCACAGGGTCGTACAGCCATCACTACAACTAACTTCAGAACGTTTTCATCACTCTGAGAGGAGGGCCCAAAGAGAAGCTCCTCCACAACCCCATCACCCCCTCTATCCCGCGTCCTCCTGCCCCAGAAACGCGCTGACTTCCTGTCTCTACAGACACGCCTCTTCTGAATGCTAGAGTGCGTGGTCTCCCGTGGCTGCCTTCTGTCACCTGGCATCATGGTTTTACATTGTAGTGGGTATATAAGTACTTCGTTACTTTTTGCAGCTTAATAACATTCCCTTGTATGGATATGTGACAATTTGTTATCCATCCATCAGCTGATGAACATTTAGGTTATTTGCACTCTTTGGCTATTTACAAATAATTCTGTGCACAGTCATGTACTAGTTTTTTTTTCTGTGGGTGTTTGTTTTTATTTCTCTTGGGTAGACACTTCAGAGTGGAAATGCTTTCCTACGGTAACTCAATTTTTAACATTTTGAGGAGATTGCACACTGTTTTCCAAAGCAGTCGTGCCATGTTCTATTCCTACCAGGATTGCTGGAAGGACTCAGTTTCTCGATATCCTTGTCAACACTTGTGTCTGTCTTTCTTATTCTTACCATGGCGGGGGGCGGGGGGTAGGCGGTGGTATCCCATTGTGCTTTTTTTTTTTTTTTTTAAGATTTTATTTATTTATTTGTCAGAGAGAGAGCGAGTAAGCACAGGCAGACAGAGTGGCAGGCAGAGGCAGAGGGAGAAGCAGGCTCCCCGCCGAGCAAGGAGCCCGATGTGGGACTCGATCCCAGGACGCTGGGATCATGACCCAAACCGAAGGCAGCCGCTCAACCAACTGAGCCACCCAGGCGTCCCTCCCATTGTGCTTTTAACTTGCATTTTGCTAATGGCTAACGAGATGAAATAGTTTTTCATGTGTTTATTCGCTCTTTATATGTTTTCTTTGGAGACCTGTCCACTCAGATCTTTTGCCTACTTTTATATTTATTTATTATTACTTTTTTTAATGCTTCAACTTCCAATTTGTTATTTATTATTAACATATAACGTATTATTTGCCCCAGGGGTACAGGTCTGTGAATCATCAGGTTTATACATTTCACAGCGCTCACCATAGCACATACCCTCCCCAATGTCCATCCCCCAGCCACCCCATCCCTCCCATCCCCCTCCCCTCCAGCAACCTTCAGTTTGTTTTGTGAGATTAAGAATCTCTTATGGTTTGTCTCCCTTCTGATCCCATCTTGTTTCATTTTTCCCTCCCTGCCTCCATGACCGCCCCCCTTTTAAAGATTTTATTTATTTATTTGACAGACAGAATAACAGGGGGAGCAGTAGGCAGAGTGAAGGAGAAACAGGCTCCCTGGGATCATGACCTCAGCTGAAGGCAGATGCTTGACTGACTGAGCCATGCAGGTGCCCCCCTATTTTTATTTTTTAATTTAATTTAAATGTCTTTTTAAATTTTTAAAGTGTTTTATTTATTTATTTGAGAGAGACACAGATAGCAAGAGAGAGCACAGGCAGGGAAGAGAGGGAGAAGCAGGCTCCCCACTGAGCAGGGAGACTGATGTGACTTGGGGCTTGATCCCAGGACACTGGATCATGACCTGAGCCGAAGGCAGACACTTAACTGACTGATCCACCCAGGTGCCCTAAAATGTCTTAAAAATAAAAAAAAAGATTTATCTATTTATTTGAGAGAAAGAGAGAGAGACAGCAGGGGTGGGCAGGGACAGAGGGAGAGGGAGAGAGGATCTTAAGCAGACGCCCCACTAAGCACAGAGCCCAACTCGTGGCTTGATCTCACAACCCTGAGATCATGACATTAGCCAAAATCAAGAGTCAGATGCTCAACTGACTGAGCCATCCAGGTGGCCCTCTTTTGCCTACTTATAAACTGGTTCGTCTTTTTATTTTTGAATTGTAAGAGTTCTTTATATCCTGAAGACTATTCTTTTTTTTAACACTAGTATTATATCTTTCTTCATATTGAATTCTTGTGTATTTGCATTAATTTAGCGACTGTTCCCTTGGGATTTCCAGGTATATTCTCTTATGTTCTGCAGATAGGGAGAGTCTTACCACTTCTCTTCTGAATCTTATGGTTGTTTTCTCTTGTCCAGCTGCACCAAGTGATAGCTAGTGCAATGTTAAACCGTAGGGGAGGGACGCCTGGGTGGCTCAGTTGGTTGGAGGACTGCCTTTGGCTCAGGTCATGATCCTGGAGTCCCAGGATCGAGTCCCGCATCGGGCTCCCAGCTCCGCGGGGAGTCTGCTTCTCCCTCTGACCTTCTCCTTGCTCATGTTCTCTCTCACTGCCTTTCTCTCAAATAAGTAAATAAAAATTCTTAAAAAAAAAAAAAAACCGTAGGGGAGAGCATAGACATCCTTGCCTTGTTCTTGTTTTCAGGAGAAATGCTTTTAGTTCCCCATTAATTTCAAAATGGATTTTTACTACTGGATATTTGAGTTTGCTTTATCTGACTATTGTTCCTGTACTCTTTTCTATTCCTTTTATTGTATCTTTCCTTTCCACTCTTTCCACCATTTTATAAGAGTCATTCAGCCTAGTTTTAGCACCTTTCCTTTATGGATTTTCAGTAATTGTGCATGTGCACACACAGCTGTTTTTCACTAATGCAAAGTCATTAGAAATGCAGGAACTACTCTGAATTGTTGCTTTCATGATGCCAGTTTCAGTAAATAATGGTTTCTTGAAACAAAAACAAACTTAAGAGACATCTGTAGGGTGTTCTCACTGTAGGAGCGTAAATACTGCTTGACTTCTTAGGCTTCTTTTGTAAGCAGAAAATATCAATACACAATGGGTATGAAAAATCAAAGAGAAAAAGAAAGGATGAATTTGAAACAAGATTTCTAAGAGAACTGGAAGTTACATTGTGAATTAAACAATGCAATCTTTATTTAAGCTTTGACATGTTTTCCATGTCTTATTTTTTAAAAGGAGGAATATTTCTCAATGAGATACTCTGTTCTTAAAAAAGTGAAAAATATATTTTGTGTCAAGCTTTTAACCTGAGTGTATTGTTATTGTTACAGTAGAACAAGAAACATTGCTGGAATAGTTGTTCACTATGTTTAAGAGCCATTCAGTAAAAGGAGCCCCATGGTTAGGTACATTTTGGTAAATTTTTGAGCTACAAAGAGGAAAAAATTCTTCAATCTTCTAGAAAGGAAAAAAAAGTTTAGTTTTAAGAAATCAAGCACCTGCATGACTTCTTTGATAAAATGAAATGCCAGAAGGCCATGAAGCAGAATTTTGAGAAAGATAATACAAGGGTTTAGAAAACACACTGCCTTTTTCTTTTCTTCAAATTTGTCTCTATTATGTATTATCAACACAGATAAGTCTCAAAAGCATGCTGAGAAAAAGAAAATCAAGGAGAGTAAACACTGAAACAGTTAAAGTTTGCTGTGTACTTTTTTTTTGGGAAGATTTTATTTATTTATGTATTTGAGAGAGAGGGGCGGGAAGGGGCAGAGGGAAAGGGGAGAAAGAATTCCAA
This sequence comes from Mellivora capensis, assembly GCA_004024625.1. Classification (NCBI taxonomy): domain Eukaryota; kingdom Metazoa; phylum Chordata; class Mammalia; order Carnivora; family Mustelidae; genus Mellivora; species Mellivora capensis. The sequence goes on from PISX010007450.1 coordinate 18,285, forward strand.
GCAGACTCCCACACTGAGCGTGGAGCCTGATGCGGGGTTCAATCCCACAACACTAAGATCATGACCTAAGCCAAAATCAACAGTTGGACGCCTGACTGAGCCACCCAGGCACCCACAATTTTTTTCCCCTCCACACATGCATTTAAGTGCTATATGCTATTGCACTGTATAACTACACTGCAATATATTTATCCATTCTCTGTTCATGAATTTTAAGGACATTTTCAATTTTTCTCAATCAGATTAATGCTTCATTTTTTCTTCCTCAAGTACACTCTTTCTTTTAGGGAAGGTCTGAAGACAGCTCTCTTGGCCTTTGGATGTCTGAAAATGTCTTGTTTTACCCCCACCCCTGAATTATAGTTTGACTTAGTTTTCCATTACTTTTCTCCAGTTCTTTGAAGATACTGCTCTATTGTATTCTTTTAATTGAAGTATAATGAACATAACAGTTATATTAGTTTCAGTGTACAATGTAACAATTCAACATTGTTTCCCATTGCTCTGTTGTCTGCTAAGTACACACACAATACGTGCTGCAGAAGTGTTGGCTAGGACGATGATGTCTAAGCACAGCTCCATGATTTCTTCACCATAGCTGGTGCCAGTAGAAGGAGCCTGCTCTGGAAACAGCAGGCCACCACCTGCTATGCTCACACCATCAGTCCCGTACATTGTTCAGGACACAATCTCGGCCTCTTGTGTCTCTCTGAGGTAGCAGAGAAGGGAGGGTGACTGCGTCAACAAGTTTCTTCCCAGCACTAGGATATCTCTGCCCTTCTCTCACACAGTCATCTCTAATCATCTCACTGAAACTGATTAGTGGAGTGAAAGACTGGAAGAGGGGCCAAAATGAAATCCTGTCACCCCTGGTGGATATCCTCCTGGTCTAGGGTGGATCCTGGACACCCACGTGTGTAAGGTGTACCCACACAGGGTTCTCCTCTGGCTTCCTGCCGAGTCCTCCATGTTCCTACTCGGGGCTGAAGCCTTGCCTGGAGTGCCAGACCACTAGCCTCCTGCCAGCCCCATGTCCCTCATATTCCCACTTGCCGCCTGGGGTTGTGCTCTGAACAGGGCAACCACCCACCATCAGGACTCCATCAGTTGTCAGAGTATTGTATTGCTGGGTCTCATCCACCAGACTGGAACTTCCTGGAAGTTAACAGTAGCTCAAATCAAGCAAGAGACCAAATTTTCTTGGACATTTCATGTCAGCCTCCACCGGCCTCACCCCCGTTAGAACAGTCCCGTCACTGCTCTTGATAGCGGCCCTATCACCTTGTCATCTTCTCCACTGTGGAGTGAGGTCGTGGTCCAACTTGTGGTCAAGCCTACATAAATATACAGTAACTTAATTGCCTAAAGTTGGGCACACATTTGGGGGGTGCTAAGCACTTGCCGTAGCCAAGATTTCAGAAATGCCACCTAATGTTCTTATGATGTAAACGCTATACATTTCTCCAGACCTTTGACAGTGACTCAAAGGGTCAAGGATATTTTCCATTCAAGTTGTGTATCTCTCTTTTGAAGCAAAGATTATGTATCTTCCTGTACTAGTAAGTTACCCTGTCATTTTATATTCTTCAGTTAAGCATATATTTTGACATTTCTCTTTATGAAAACATGAAATTAATGAAAGCAAAGCTGAAGGTAAAATCCAGGTGCCCTCCACTTTATTTCAATATTTAAGACCCACCTTAAATTCTATGTTCTCTACAAAGCCTTTATTACCAAGTAGGCTGCCTTGAGTTCACTCCTTTCTAACCATCTAAGTTATTGTTTCTGCCCAATATTAATATTCGATTGCCAATGGCTGTGGACTCTTCTTTAGTTGTTTAACACACAAACATGATGCCAGGGATTTGAATAGAAGTCCCTTGAGAGCTGGAATACAGAGCCCCTCGTGTGCACGTGCATGTGTGTGTGTGTGTGTGTATTTGCTGTTGTACTTCACAGATTCCAAATCAGTGTTAGGCATATAGTAGTCTTTAAAAAACATGCATGAGGCATCTGGGTGGCTCAGTCAGTCAAGCATCCAACTCTTGGTTTCGGCTCATGTCATGAACTCAGGATTGGGAGTCCGAGTCCCATGCTGGGCTCCACACTCAGCATGGAGTCTGCTTGAGATTCCCTCTCCTCCTCCCTTTACCCCTCCTACTCATGCTCTCTCTCTAATAAATAAGTAAATATTTAAAAAAACAAAATGAAGAACACGTACTGAGTTAATCATAAGCTGGCACTACTTCAGGGTGCCCTCTGCCAGTCAGGAGGGCACGACTGAGAAAAGCCCCAACCTTACCAGGAACAGCTGCAGCAGCAGCACCAGCAAAAGCAGCAGGCGTTGGACCCGCGGTCCCCTGCTCCGGGCTGGTCTGGCATGGAGCTGGTGGTCTCCTGGGGTGCAGGCATCTGCCGTTTCCGCATCTCCGTCCGCTCAGATCTCATGGGCTGCAACAGGGGGAGCAAAAGGGGAGCCTGTTACTACCACACAAAGCCAGAGAGTCAGTTGTCTGGATCGCAGAGAAGATGCAATTATGACTCTCTCCAAGTCATTTCTGAGAATTCTGGCAAAATTTGGTGCTTATCATTCATTTCTATAGCCAACATCTCATGCCTAGCATCTGCCAAGCACCGTGAATAAAGGGACGAGTGCAGGGGTCCCTATTCTAAGGCAGTTCCAGGTCAGGAGAGGACTCAAACACTGACATCACCTACATGAGGCCATCATGGTGACGGCTATGATGAGGGCATTTTGCAGCCGTGATGTCCCTTCTGGGCTCAACTGCCAGGGAGCAGTCCCCGGTGACAGCTGAGTTAAGGAGGCCCACAAGGCATGACTGTGTGAGCACTGTGGACCAGAGCATGCATATGGGAGGAAGCCAGGCCAAGATGGCAGGCATGTTAATGAGGCTGTAAGAGGAAACATCCCAAGAGGGAGGATGGAAGTCCTGGGAGGCCACCGGCTTCTGAGACCCTACTGACAGGTTCAAGTCTTAACAAGCTGTGAAACTTTGAAGAAGATACCCCACTGCGGTATGTGCAAAGCACCTAGACCCTGCCTGCTACTTAGTTTTGCTCAGTTAGTCCCAGGAAGCAAGGGAAGGCTAGGGACCGAAGCCTGCTCTGACTGGTCCTGCCTTCTGCAGGGGCACCCACCCCTGGCCTACTTCAGTGGACAGTAAGCCATTGCAAACAAGGTCTACGTCTTTCAACCTGTCCTTTTTCTGAGGACCACAAGAGAGAAGCATAAAAGCAATGTAAGAACAAGAAATTGCCAAGTGAACTTTTCCATTTGATGCTGTCATTCAAATGTTGGTGAAGTAAAAGCAAAAAATACCAAAGCTACATTAAAGAACCTTAGATGGGATTTTGGGATTAAATTCTGGATGTGTTCTTCTGTTCCAACACTAGATTTATCTCTTCCTACTATTACCAATTCTTATAGTCTATTGGACTTTTTTTAAAATTATTTTTTATTTATTTGACAGAGAGAGAGAGAGATCACAAGTAGGCAGAGTCAGGCAGAGAGAAGGGGGAGCAAGCTCCCCACTGAGCAGAGAGCCCGATGTAGGGCTCGATCCCAGGACCCTGAGATCATGACCTGAGCTGAAGGCAGCGGCTTAATCCACTGAGCCACCCAGGCGCCCCATGGACTTTTTTTTTTTTTTTTTTTAAGATTTTATTTATTTGTCAGAGAGAGAGAGAGAATGAGTGCGGGGAGTGGGAGGCAGAGGGAGAAGCAGACTCCCTGCTGAGCCAGGAGCCGATGCAGGGCTTGATCCCAGGACCCTGGGATCATGACCTGAGCCAAAGGCAGACGGTTAACGGACTGAGCCTCCCAGGTGTCCCTGGACTTTGCTTTAATGATCAGAGTTTTCGTATACGTGTTTATATTGGGTAGGCAAAGTTCTCTAAACAAATAAAAAAAATTGGTATTGGCTGTTCATGTCTGTTTTCTCGTCCAGCTGAATTTTGCAGTCAGCTTTTCAAGGTCCAGAAATACCACGTTGGGATTTTGAGTAGGATCACATTGAATTTATAGGTCTATTTATGAGAAATGACATCAGTTTGAGTACCTGCCAAAACAGGGCGACTCTTCTGAAGTAGCTCTTTTAATTATCCCAGGATATAGTTCCAGGACTGCAAGAGAGACGCAGCCAAGTGTTTACCTTCCTTTCATCCACAGCCGGAACAATGCTCACAACTCCCCACCACAGGGCCCAGCCCGATCAGTCCAGGATGCCTGCACTGGGGTGCTCACTTGTTCAAAGGGTGGAGACAGAGACATTTGTCCAGCTCACAGCAACGTTTTATGGGCACCATGGGGAGACAAGCCCCTTTTAATGCTCCTGCAGTAGAAACCTGGGGCTCCTCCAGGCATCTGGCATTGCAGCAGAGAAAGACTGACACTGGTTTCCCTTCATTCAGGACACTGAGGGACAAGGACAAGCCAGCACAGGCTCTAAACAGGTTCTGGGAGCAGGAGATACCCCAGCTGATTATTTTCTAAGAGATACTGATGCAACTTGCCTCATTAAAAGAAAAAAAAATCCCAACAGCTTCCCAGAAGAAGGAAGGATTGTAACGTGGTAACGTCAATGGGTTTCAAGGGACTACTCTTCCAACATCTTTGCAACACTGGGCTTTCCCGATCAGTACATGAACTATGTATTCATTGAGAGCCTGCCTCTCTGTAGATTCTAAAGTCTTTCCTCAAATAGAAATAAATCTATCAAAAATATGCAAGACCTAAGTATTTTATAGACTCGTTTTTGTTGCTGTTGTAAATACTTCCCCGCTTCAAGTTTTTAAGTAGTTATTTTAGTGTATAGGAAGGCTAAGGGTACTATATGTGGCCTCCCTGTTGAATTCTCTAATTAATTCTAGTAGTCTTTCTACTGATCCTCTTGGGTTTTCTAGGTGGATGATCATAGAGTCTATAAATAGTCACACCTGTCTGCTTACTTTCTGTACCTTTCCAAGTCCAAGATCCTTCCTCTCCTTGGTCTAATTTCACTGGCCACATAAATATCGAAAAGTAGCAGTACTTTTAGGTACCTTTCACTTCCTCATGACTTTAACAAGAAGACTTGATGGCGCCCATGTGTGGAATATGTGCTGGAGGTTTCTGGGAGAAGATAATTTTACAGAGCTAAGCATATTTTTTCTGTTAGTTACACAGCACAGAATAAGTTGTGCCTTCTTATTTATTTATTTACTTTGCCGAGAGAAAGAGGGTGAGTGGGGGGAGGGGCAGGAAAGAGAACCTCAAGCTGACTCGAGTTCAGCGTGCAGTCTGATGCAGGGCTCAATCCCAGGGCACTGGGATCATGACCTGAACCAAAACCAAGAGTCAGCTGCCCAACTGACTGAGCCACCCAGAAGCCATTCCCCCTTCTGGTTATCTTTTTAGTTAACATATTTTATTTGTTTGTATACACCTCATATCTGTAAATCCTGGGAAATCTTAGTGATTTAGTGAGCAAATTCTGAGAGAACGTCATGGGGTTGCTCATTACTAAAGATAGCCTTCAGAAATCAAAGGCAAATGACATCAAAGTCTGTTCTTACACATTTTTGAAAATAGCTCTATTGCGATGCAAGAAACATACAGTCTGCAAATACTGCTTAAAGGGTATAATTTGGTACGCTTTGGCACGTACATACCTGTGAGCTACTACTACAATCATAACCACATCATGCACTGCAAGCTTTCTCAAACCCCTTGGGAATCCCTCCATCAGGCCCCTCTCTCCTGCTCCTGCCTGCTCTCAACCATCACTGATGTACTTTCTCCCACCATATGTTAATTTGCATTTGTTAAGAATTTTATACAAATGGGATCTTTTTTGTTTGGCTTCCTTCACTCAGCATGATTATTTCACGATGGTTATGTGTATCAATCCTTCATCTCTTTTTAAAATTTCTGAGCAGCATTCCATCGTCTAGATGTACGCAATTTGCTCATCCTGGCACGTGTTGCTGGCCTTACACCTTACTGATGGTTCCTGAAAAAATTATATATATATAAAAGGCATTGTCTTTTTTTTTTAAGATTTTACTTATTTATTTGACAGACAGATCACAAGTAGGCAGAGAGGCAGGCAGAGAGAGGGGGTAAGCAAGCTCCCCGCTGAGCAGAGAGCCCGATGCTGGGCTCGATCCCAAGACCCCGGGATCATGACCTGAGCTGAAGGCAGAGGCTTAACCCACTGAGCCACCCAGGCGCCCCATTGTCTTCTTTTGAACACGGAAGTCTTTTATTAGGTGAGAGGTGCATGTGGCTGTGATTGTATTAAAATTTACAGCACTGTGAAGTGTGTAAACCTGGTGATTCACAGGCATGTACCCCTGGGGATAAAAATACATTATATGTTTATAAAAAATAAAAAAATTAAAAAAAATTTACAGCACTGTACACAGTTGTGATGTTTCTAGTTTGATCTTCCACATTGAATAATGCTTGATGATTATGTTCTTTTGGTATTTCTTGGACTAGACATGGTTGTTAACCATTTTTTTTTCACTTAAAATTCCTCCTTTCTTTTCTCAGTGTTTCATGTTTCATTCATCTTTATAGTTTCAACTTCGCTTCATAATATATTTAATTTTCTTCTGTTCAACATTAGAATTTCTTGTATGGTTTCTTGGAAACCTTACACGTGGTTCAGTAACATTGACATCTTGAATTATTTAAAACTTTGGGTAAACAATAAATATATGCTATTCCTATAAAATCTATAAGCAACCTATCTCCTCTCATTTCCAAGCTTTTTAAATGAATAGAAATGGTTTTCACTCAGCTACTAGGTGCTGGAGTGTTCAGTGGACAGAGTAGTTAGTCTTGATGATTTATGCCCTGCTGAGCCATGGTGGAATAGGAGAGCATGAGAAAAGGCAAAAAATGTAAATAAAAGCTGAATATTAAATATTAGCAAAATGTTGATAATTTTTGAAGTTGTGTCATTGACACATGGACTTTGGTATACCTTCCTCTCCACAATTTTTTTTTTTTTTTTTAAATAGCAAGGGTGCAAGCTGAGGGGAGGGAGAGAGAATCTTAAGCTCCATGCTGGGCATGGAGCCCTGAGATCATGACCTGAGCTAAAATTAAGAGTTGGATGTTTAATCGACTGAGCCCCCAAGTGCCCCCTTCCACTGTACACTTAAAAATGTTTGAAAATCTTCTTTAAAGTTTTGGGGCGCCTGGGTGGCTCAGTGGGTTAAGCCTCTGCCTTCAGCTCAGGTCATGATCCCAGGATCCTGGGATTGAGCCCCGCATTGGGCTCTCTGCTCAGCAGGGAGCCTGCTTCCTCCTCTCCTCTCTCTGCATGCCTCTCTGCCTACTTGCGATCTCTGTCAAATAAATAAATAAAATATTAAAAAAAAATCTTCTTTAAAGTTTTTAAAATGTTGAATTCTATCACTTAAAATACTATTGAGAATATGAATCTATTAAGAATATGAATCTTCTTCTTTGAATAATGAATGAAGTAAATTAATGAATTTCTTAATTTTGAATCACCTTTACCTTACTAAGTAAACTCTTCCTCGGTTTTAAAAAATGGTTATTCTTGGGGCTTCCCCCTCTCTCTGCCTGCCTCTCTGCCTACTTGTGATCTCTGTCTGTCAAATGAATAAATAAAATCTTTTAATAAAGATGGTAATTCTTTTATTATACTGCTGAGATACATTTGATAAAATTTATAAGGAGTTTTTAAAAATTCAATCTTTTTTTAAGATTAAATACTTAATTAACTAATATGTTTGCAAGAGAGAGGGAGAGAGAGTTGGGGGGCTCAGAGAGGAAGAAGGAGGGAGAGAATCTGAAGCAGACTCCATGGAGCCGATGGGGGGCTTAATTACATGACCTGGAGCCCGACTTGAGCAGAAACCAAGAGTTAGATGCCCAACTGACTCAGACACCCAAGCACCCCTATCTATCTTTATTAAGAAATTATTTTTGTCAGTCCTGAAGATTTATAGAATTTGCCTGTAAAATTACTGAAATCTCTCAAGAGTGGCTTGTTGACTATGTATGTTTCAATTCCTTCTTTCATTTCTGTTCTTTTCTTCCTTTCCTTGAGTCAGTATGGTATTTTTTCATCTCCTGTAAAAAAAATCCATTTCATCTAGTTTGCAAATTTACTGAAAATCATTATTAACAGTCATCTTATCACTGTCAGAATGTAATGGTTTTAATTACTGCCTGCTTGTTTAAAAGACAAATGTGTAATTGCTTATGGGAGAGTTACATATTTAATGTTACAAAATGCTTGTAGAGACTTAATTTTTTTTTCTTTTTTTTTTTTAAAGATTTTATTTATTTATTTGACAGACAGAGATTACAAGTAGGCAAGAGAGGCAGGCAGGGAGAGAGAGGAGGAAGCAGGCTCTCCGTGGAGCAGAGAGCCCGATGTGGGGCTCGATCCCAGGACCCTGGGATCATGACCTGAGCTGAAAGCAGAGGCTTTAACCCACTGAGCCACCCAGGTGCCCCGAGACTTAATTTTTCAATGTGATATCTGATTAATATGAGGCCTAAAAACATGTATTATAAAGATTTTATTTATCTATTTGTCAGAGAGAGACAGAGTGCACAAGCAGGGGGAGATGCAGAGGGAGGGGGAAAAGCACACTCTGCTGAGCAAGGAGCCGGAGGTGGGGTATGATCCCAGAATCATGACCTGAGCTGAAGGCAGATGCTTAACCCACTGAGCCACCCAGGTGTCCCTAAAAACGTATATGGAATGAATGCCACCCGCTTTAAAGATTTTTAAAATATCCCATTGTTGGGGCGCCTGGGTGGCTCAGTGGGTGAAGCCTCTGCCTTCGGCTCGGGTCTTGATCTCAGGGTCCTGGGATCGAGCCCTGCATTGGGCTCTCTGCTCAGCTCTCCCCCCCCCCCCCCCCCCCCCCCCCCGCCTGCCTCTCCGCCTACTTGTGATATCTCTCTCTGTCAAATAAATAAATAAAATATTAAAAAAAATATGCCATTGGTATGTACCAGCTCAGCTAGTCCTTTCAGACACTGATGTCTGATTAGCCAAACTAGCTTCACGTATTTTTTTTCCTTTGCCATCACCATATCTGTGGGAGAACTCTGCACACATTTAAATTCCATTAATTGTCTCTAAATAACATGGGATTGGTGCTTCTTTATCTTTGCTATTGTTTTCCTCTTGAGGTGAGTATCTGGCATGAACTGCTGGGTATCACTTCAGTGTCTGTTGGGATGTCACATGCATAATGAGCCAGTAACTGGCTGCCTTTGCTTGAGAAGTTATTGGAATGCAAACCAATGCCAGTGACCTCAGATACTTTATTCCATAATTTATGGCATTTAAAGAGCAGCCTGAGGAAATGTGAATAATATAGGTTGGCAATTTATTAACTATTCGGGTCTTAACCAAAAGATAATCCTACTCAAACATGGCTTTTCCCAATTCCTAGGAACTTGGCATTTAAGAGAATTCTTTCAAAGTTCAAGTAAAAGCCAGGGCAAACTCTTAATCTTGATCATACTCTTTTAGTAATTTGAAATCAAAAGTAGTATCTTTTTAGAAAAAAATTTAACCTAACCATAATTAGCTCAGAAAAAATATTTATTTTCTGGTAAACTTAAACTTGGTGCTTGGATGATCATTAATAGCTATTTATTTTCATTATAGTTTCCAACCTCTGAAAACAGCCATTTTTGAATTACGCATTAGGAATATGACAACACATCAAGTCTTGTATGAAAAAAATCTTCTCTCTTAAGCCCTAAGACCTGAGCTCCTGTTAGAATCATAGACAAGGGTATAGACTTATAGACAAAATGCCAATGAAGGAGAACCAAGAATCTTGGCATAAATTCAAGACCATTCTGACCAATTCTTGGAAAATGATCCTACCATAAGGTGACAGTTCAGGACCTGGATGGTTAAACCAATATATAAGGAAACTAGAGAGGCCAACTTCCCACGAAAGCAACCCAAATCCCAAATCCATCTATACATCCTCTGACTTCCTTTTTCTTTAACACACCTTGCCTCTTGAAGTATCTTCCCTTTGGGCAGTACTCCATAGTGGATCGCCAGCGTATGAAAATTAATAAAGGGAAACCTCACTAAAAAGGAGTCAGGAGACCAGAAGGGGGCGCTCTCACCCCTTACCAATTGATGTCAATTACAGGAAGAACTGCCAATTACAGACCCCAACAGAAGACTCCTCAACAGGAAAGAATCAATTACAGGCCACAACAGGAAAAGATACACACTGCATCTCCTCCAAGAAATCAACTACCCTAGCAACTCAGCCAGTGAGAAACCCTCATCATCCTGAACTCATGCTTTTCTCAAATGGACATTTTTTCAAAACAACCCCTTCCCAGCTTCCTCCTTTTTATTAAGTAACATTACTCTCCTTTGTTGTGCTAGCCCATGATTTTTTGCTGTGACTTGCCTGTCCTCACTTACAATTCTCTGCTATTCTTGAATAAACTTGTTTTTGCTGGTAAAATAACTTTTATTTTTATCACTGTAAATTTCATGTATTTCTGTTTTCATTTCCATTACTCTTTATCTTTCTCAAAAACTGCTTTTGTTAGTTTTCTCCTCACTTCTGGCACTAAATTCTTGGTTCATTTGTTTTCCATCATTGCTGTTTTCTAATGAATGCATTTTGGCCTACACATTTTTATCCAATTACTGCTTTGATCTTAACTATGAGTTTTGATATGTGGCATTACTGTTTAATCCAAAGAACTCAGATCAAATTTAAGCTCAGATTTCTTTTTATCCAAGGTTTTTCCTAAGTTTATTTTTAGTTTCTTGACTAACCTGTCATTAGGATACACACACGCACACGTGTGTGTGTGTGTGTGTATACATATATATATATATATATATTTTTTTTGCACTTATTAGAAAATGTGGCCTCTATGACTTTTCCACTTTGAATATATAGAGATTTGGGGGTAAGGATATAGCTTTGCTTACCTTTCGTTTTATGTTTTCCAGAATGGCATATAAATGAAATCATACAGTGTGTAGCCACTTCTAGAATCTTCCAGTCATTTTCTGGGATCATAAGGTCATTGGGATCAAGAACCCGTTAGCCTGGTCACTTGCTTCACAGTGGAATCATTACCTCCCAGACCAAATGGGGTCTCTCTGATTCTTTACATATTTTGGAAAGACTCTCAATTTAATACAGATAAGCAGGCTGTCAGCACGTTGAAAACATCACGTTTCACAAGAAAGGTGATTTATGAGTGTGAGGAGTTGTTATGCAATGCCCTCATCTTTGCTAAGAGTGGGAATGGGGTGGGCACAGAGCACGGGACGACTTGCCTCCTCGCCACTTATGAGCTCAGTCATTCCCCCTCCCCCACCTCGCACCTTATTTACCAGTTGCAGAAGTAACGTATTTGAGTTTTGCCCTTCCTGTTTTCACATTGAAAGAGTTACAAATGAAGTCCAAATGGGGTGGGAGGTGCAGGTGGAGAACTATCTCTGGTATTATCATATAGCTTTAGTAATTCCAAATACACCAGCTCTACTAGGTTGAGCACGAGACCCTGAGCGTGACGCTTCCTCATGTGCTACACGGTGCACGCGAATTATATTTTTTCCCGTCATGCCTTCTATCGGTCTCCCCCGAAAACTTTTTTTTTTCCCCCGAAAATTTTTTTGAGCCTGTTCAAATGATCAGGTCTGTACCAGGAACACAGCTCCCTTCCTCGGGAGCCCCTTCTAATCATCTGTCCGCACTGCTTGCTGAACTGCAACTGCCAGGGGCGCCGAGCTGCATCAAAAGAATGGCGGTGATCACTCCAGGAATATTCTCTGTGCTGCCGCCTCAAGAGACACCCTCCTTTCCTTGTTCTGCAGTAACACTGCTGAATAGTTAGCAGAATTTGCTCCTAATCTGACCCTGATTTTGGTCTTCCTGCCTTTTAAGTTTCCCCACCCTGGAACAGCTTTTTCTAACATTATTTTGCCCTGGATGCATGATGAGTTTTCAGAGATGCCACCTTTAGGTCTGTATTCTGCACCCCGACCCTGCCACAGGGCAAGCACACCCAGGGTGTGCTCAACGGCCACGTGGCAGGCAGCCTCGTGTGAGCCTCCTGCAGGAGATGCAGCATTTGTTCTTGGAGTTGAGTGCTCACCTGCAGGGAGGGGCGGCGGGGGGGGGGGGCAGTGGAGGAACCTAGGGGACAGGCTTCCCTGTCCACTTCCCTGAAGTGGGCGCCTGACTTCTGGCGAACTGGAAGAATTCAAGTGAACAGGCTGGGGAAAGGGACTGTTTAAAGTCCTTACACAGGTTGGAGGGAGGTGCATATCACGTGTGATCAGCACTGGGCTTTCAAGACCTCGAGGGAGCTGCTTCTGAGCATGCTTGGCTTTGAGGGTGGTTAACCCACAGGAAGTCTCTCTTATTCAAGAATCTACACCATGACGTTTGAAAAACAGACCAACTTAAGTCAGCTGGGCCCACTCATTCACTCCTGAGCTTCCTGGGTTTCCCTACTTCGTCTGAAAACACCAACAGGTGAAGGCGGCTTTCTCTGAGTCAGAGTCCAAGCCTTGACACCAGATCACCTGAGGCTTATTAAATCACAAACACGCCCACTGTCTGCCTAAGACTTCCACCTGTTATTCTTAGCTGCCAGGAAATAAGCTGAACCGAGGTCAACAGTGATGTTTCCATTTTGTTTAGCTGGACCCTGAAATAAAACAAATTTCAAATTTTAGGGAATTGTGGGCACATTACCCTGTGCCACAGTCATCACCAGAAAGAAGTCCAACTCACCCCAGCTCATGAAATATTAATGAAAAGCCGGAAGTTACTTGCACTGACTTCTACATAGTCAAATGGACCAGAACTCCAATCAGAGCTGTATCTCCCACTTATGTGACACAGAGAGCTAACAGTTTTTAGGAGCTCGTGGGATGGTGGGAGATCTTAGCTCTTCCTCTGTGCAAAACTAGGAGTTTTCAAAAATTTGTCTTTGATTTTATTGTCTGAATAATTTGGGGGCTATTTTTAGAAAAAGCTGGTTCATTGTTCTAGGAGGGGAAGTCAACTGAAAGCATACTAATAACAATAGGCATTTTGGAATTATAATTACTTCCAAATGGATGTTTACACATTTCCTCACCTCTTTAAAAAATATGTAAGTATGTTACCATCTGTTTCACAGTGCCTGTGAATGGAAATCTTTACTCTGCTGTTTAAATAGCTGCCACCAAGTTTAAACCATAATAGTAACATCTTTCTCTTCTTTTCTGCTATTATTAAATGGGCATATTGTGTGACTCAACTTTTATGATTGCCTTTGGGAAATAACAAAAATAGTATGATCTGAAGGAAATTAATTATACATATTTTAACTTGTTCTTTTTTAATATCAACCTACAATTAAGGAACATTTTGCAAGTACTGACTGAAATTTTTATCCCGGGCTTTCCTTATCCCAAAGATCATGGGGAATTTCTCAAGGAGACTGGAGATAGATGTATTCCCAGTAATAAAGTAGCTCAGGGCACCTTGGAAAGTACTAAATGTGTATTACAATCTTTGTGGGGCTGATTTAGGAAATCTCCAGATCATGAAGGAATGTGTCAGGCAGTCATTAACGGGTTGCATGAGAATTTCTGCCAGCTTTTTTAGTGTTTCTCAGCAAGGAATAGGCCCTCTTCCAAGGATGTATGAGTAAATCACTGCAAATTACAGAAAAAAAACCAAAACAAACAGGACAACATATTTGCAATATGGAAAAATTAAAGTCCAAATTCGAACTTATTTCCATGGACACACCTACCCATTTTCTCCCTCTTCCTAGCTTGGTAAGCAGCGTTGCAGTCTATCCTGTTTAAGAAAGCTTGACGCCACCCTCCGCTCCTCCCACTTCCATCTGGTGGCAAAGCCAAATGAAGTCTCCCCCCAAGATTCTTTTGTGTCCATCCCCCTTTCTTTCTCCACATGCCTAGGTCCTAGTTAACATCTCTGGCATTGGATCATGAAGAAAGTCTCCACATCAATCATTGTACCTCTATTCTGGCCTTAGATCATTGGAAAAGGGGTAACATTCTGGAAGGAGATATAAGAGAGTTATCACTACCCTTCCTCCCTCTGTGGTCTTTCTTTTTTACTCTTCCTTCTAAGGCAGCATTTTAGATGGTACTTGGTAGGGAAGGAGTTGCCTTTGGGATGAGTACGCTTTTGCTTGGGAGATACATTTTCATTTTGGATGAAGGTAAGGCTGGGGAACTGAAGAAACACAAGTTATTGGGGACGCCTGGCTGGCTCAGTTGGGAGAATATGCAACTCTTGATCTTTGGGTTGAGTTCAAGCCCCACATTGGGCATAGAGATTACTTAAAAAGAAAAAAGAAGGGTGTCTGGCTGATTCAGTTGGTTAAGCATCTGATTCTTGATTTTGGCTCAGGTCATGATCTCAAGGTTGTGAGATTGAGCCCTGCATTGGCTCCACACTGGGCATGGAGCCTGCTTGAGATTCTCTCTTTCTCCCTCTCCTTCTGCCCCCCTGCCCCATCTGCCCCCTCCCTAAAAAAGGAGAACAACAGGTTTTCTGATGCTGCTTTGGCTTACACTCTGAAGAAGCTCGAGAGAAGCATGGACAGTGCTAGGTCATCAGCTAGGTCAGGAGGGTTAGAGACCTGACAATGACTGTGGGCAGAAATTGGGCAGGAATGTGGTCTGCTCCTCATAGTTTCTTGTGTGCTATCTCACCTAACTGCTGTGGAAGATGGCTAGCTGGAGAGCAGATGTAGTCAAGATAAGGTTAATATTAATTCTAGGACTATGTAACTTGCATTCTATGTTAGTCAAATTTGACACATTTTTCTAAACTGATATTTCTTTTCCTATGACAATTGTTGGACATCTCATTTGTTTACCATATCCAAAATATCTTAAAAAGAAACCTACATCAAAACATCAACATCAAAACAAAACAAAAAATACAGGGATTTTTTTTTTCATGATGGTAGGATAGCAGTGCCTAACATACAGGAGGACTAGAAATAATACACATATATTTATACGTGTACATATATACATCTCTATACACACTTACATACATTTTATATATACTGATAACACAATGACTTAATAAATTAAGCTGCCCATTTGCATGTAGAGGAAATAAGTTGCCAGTGTATGAATGGATTCCACCTGACCCCTCTGTCAAAAATATAAAAATCAGTCATTTTTGTTTTTACATCTAAAGTTTAGCTTTTTTAGGGCGCCTGGCGAGCACAGTTGATTAAATGTGCAACTCTTGGTTTAGGCTCAGGTCATGATCTCAGGGTCGTGGGATTGAGCCCCACATCGGGCTCCACACTCAGTGCAGAGTCTGCTTAAGTTTCTCTCTCTCGGGACGCCTGGGTGGCTCAGTTGGTTGGACGACTGCCTTCGGCTCAGGTCATGATCCCGGAGACCCGGGATCGAGTCCCGCATCAGGCTCCCAGCTCCACGGGGAGTCTGCTTCTCCCTCTGACCTTCTCCTCGCTCATGCTCTCTCACTGCCTCTCTCTCACTGCCTCTCTCTCAAATAAATAAATAAAAATCTTAAAAAAAAAAAAGCTCTATAAAAAAAAAAAAAGTTTCTCTCTCACACACACTGCTCCTCTCCCCTGCACACGCTCTAAAATAAATACATCTTTCTAAAAAAAAATTAGAAGTATAGCTTTTTCTTAAAATTTTTAAAAAGATTTACTTATTTATTTGACCGAGATCACAAGTAGGCAGAAAGGCAGGCAGAGAGAGAGGAAGAAGCAGGCTCCCCAGTGAGCAGAGAGCTGGATACGGGACTCGATCCTAGGACCCCGAGATCATGACCTGAGCCGAAGGCAGAGGCTTAACCCACTGAGCCACCCAGGTGCCCCGCTTTTTCTTCATTTTCCTAGCAATCCATAACCTAAAATCAGTTTAAGGATACCATGCAGATTTAGCCAACTACTAAAACTGGAAAAGGCACACACACACACACACACACACACACCCCAGAAGAGGTAAAATAATGAAGAAAATGCCAACTATGGTGATCCTATGGAAAAACCTACATTGCTGATGGGAGTGCACACTGATACAACCCTTCGGACACTCACATAATCCGCGAAAGCTGACCATGTGCACGCCTTTGACCCAGCCATTGCAGCTCCTGGGATCCACTCCCCAGAAAGGCTGCACCAAGAGCACGCACTAGGATATTCTTAGATTATGTAGTAACATGTAACCGCCTGAAACTACTCAAATGTCAACAGTAGAATGCGTCAATTGTGGTATATTCATACAATGAGCTATGATTCAGCAATGATCGATCTGTAGTTACCTTGACATGTGGATGAATCGCACCAACAATGCTGAGTAAGAAGCCAGGTGAAACAGACCATGCACTGCTTGACTCCCTCAAGAGAAAAATACAAGCCCCGGCAAAACGGCTGTCCGCTCCGAGGAGTCTGAATAGTGCTTCACCTCAGTGAGGAGGTTTCTGGGAACCTGTAATATGCTGCTGCCACAATGCTGGTGCAGGCTACAGGGGTGTGTTGAGGTGGTGAAAACGTATCTGCACTTCTCTGTTTGTACGGCATGGTCTTAATGCTGAGATGCAAACAAGGCTAGAACACATGATAAGGGAAGACGGGTGGAACAGAGGTTTATAATTATCCGGATGTCTGTCACCTGCCAGGGCGTCTGACTTCATGAGCCTCCCAGGGAACATGAGGCCCGGGAGCGACGCGCCCGGGAAGTCTTGCCAGCACTAACAGCCTGCACGCCAGACTCCACATGCTGGCTCGCCTCCTCTCTCCACTTGAAGTGTTCCTTTTTGGTTTACTCTTACCACAAGGTGTTTGCCTTGTGCTTTCAATGTTTTTGACCTGTATGTCAAAGGGCCAGAAGGCATTATGAAGGAGGAACTTTTTAAAATGTGTAACAGCACTGGGTGTTATACACAACTGATGAATCATGGAACAGTCCATCAAAAACTAATGACATACAATATGGTGGCTAACAGAACATAATAAGTGTGCAATGGTGATTGACATGAGTGTCCATTTCATACAGAAATCATCCTACGAAGTTCTTGGTGTAAATCTAGAGAGTCCAATAAGCACGATCATGGCCTTGTGAAAGATCTTTGTATGTTCCAGAGTTGTTGGATATTGTCAAGAAGACACTGTGAGAAATGGTAGCAGGGATATGGGCTTCACAACCTTCCTGGATGCTTTATTTCACAGCTTCTCAAATGTGGAAAACATGCAAAGTCTTTGATGATGTAGCAGGAGGATCAGGCAAAGAATGACCTGATTAAGGGCAACTGGGTGGCTCAGTCAGTTAAGCAACTGCTCAAGTCAAGATCTGGGATGGAGGCCCTGCTCAGCAGGGAGTCTGCTTCTCCATCTCCCTCTCCCTCCTCCCACCCTGCTCGTGCTCTCTCTCAAATAAATAAAATCTTAAAAAAAAAAAAAAAAAAAGAATGACCTGATTAAAAATCTAGGGTAAAAGGTTAAAAATATGACCACATTGTCTTCAAAGGATTTTCCTGCTGAACTGGTCACACATTTATTGAGCTCCACCTGAAACAGTCCATATTGCAGACGGGGGTCCTATGGGGTGGGCCTGACTATCTCTGTCAAGGGCTTATGTTCTAGGTAGAGAAACACAAAACCAAGACAAAATATTGGTAAGATACTAAAATGGTCAATACCCTATAGCATGATGAAGAGTTGTGGCCAGGGAAGGTCTCTGAGGACGGGGCACCTAAAGTGAGACCAACAATGTAGCGGTGGGTGCACATGGATGTTGGGGGGGGGGCAGTGCTTCCAAGAAGGAACTGCAAATATGAATGATACTGGCCCATCCCCGGAACATGCAGGAAGGGTGGTGAATTATGAAGGGATGGAGTGCTGAGGACACATGAGTCAGGGAAATGAGAATGGGCTGGAGGCCTCAGAGACCAGAGAATTTATGGAGGAGAGCACCA
The DNA here is from genome assembly GCA_004024625.1 of Mellivora capensis. Lineage (NCBI taxonomy): Eukaryota > Metazoa > Chordata > Mammalia > Carnivora > Mustelidae > Mellivora > Mellivora capensis. The sequence goes on from PISX010007450.1 coordinate 36,288, forward strand.
GAATGAGGGAATGGGTGGGTCACAGGTATGGGTTTCAGGATGAGGTTTCCATGTTAGTGCAGTTGGTCATGGCTGACCCTACAGATGATCACATAAGTGAGGGCTGAGGTGTGGGAGGGGAAAAGCCTTCTGGAAGTGAGAAATCAAGAAGCTGAGAGACCAGAGGGTAGCACAGGTCATTTACAAGAATGTTGAAGAAATCAGGAATGAAGACAGGGCCAGCACTGAAGAGAAAATGACGCCCATGTTCTAGAGTCTTCTACCTGAGGGCAGGGGCCAGAGAGTGAGCAGATGATGGAAAGGAGCAGAAGCTGAGGTTCACTCTAAGGACATGCCTTCAAAAAAAGTATTTTTTTTTGTTGTTGTAAATTTACATAACATAAAATTTATCATTCTAACCATTTTTAAGTGTACAGTTCAGTGGCGCTGAGCACACACACACACACACACACTGCTGTCCAACCATCACCACCATCTGTCTGCAGAACGTTTTCATCTCCAATCCCTGAATTCATGAAATACTAACTTCCCATCCCTACCTCCCCCAGCCCCTGACAACCGCCATTCTACTTTCTGTCTCTAAAAATATGAGTTGTCTAGGTACCTTGAATAAATGGGACCATACAATATTTGTCGTTTCACATCTGACTTATTTCACCCGGCATTGCGTCTTCAGGGTTTATCCATGTTGTAGCCCATCTCGGAACTTAAGAGTAGGGTATTTGAGGGAAGAATGTTTTCGAAGTGGCCATAGAGACACCCACTTAACTTCTAAGAATGGAAGATAAATGGTAGAATTTCAGTGGAAAAATGCCTGCAATTACCAGGGCCATGGGGGAAAGCACTGTCTTCTGAGAGTAGCTAGATTTCAATGAGAGAAGGAAGGGAAGGGATGTTGAGACACTGGTGAAAACCTGGGGCATTCTGCTGGCAGACTGATTTCCAGAGAGCATGGCGGGCAGGAGGCTGAGGAGCATCTGATGAAGCCAGATCATGGAGGTATGCATCCTATAGTGACCAGGATCAGAAGACAAGTGGAAATACCAGGTTTATTTGGAGAAGTCCTGCAAGTCTTGGGCTGGCACTTAAAGAATAATCATTAAGGGGCACCGGGTGGCTCAGTGGGTTAAGCCTCTGCCTTCGGCTCAGGTCATGGTCTCGGGGTCCCGGGACCGAGCCCCGCGTGGGGCTCTCTGTTCAGTGGGGAGCCTGCTTCCCCCTCCCTCTCTGCCTGCCTCTCTGCCTACTTGCGATCTCTCCCTCTCTGTCAAATAAATAAATTAAAAAAAAAAGAATAATCATTAAAAAATAATGAGCAATGAGGGGCACCTGGGTGGCTCAGTCAGTTAAACATCTGCCTTTGGCTCAGGTCATAATCCCAGGGTCCTGGGATCCCAACATTGGGCTCCCTGCTCAGCAGGGAGCCTGCTTCTCCCTCTGTGCTCCCCCTCACCCTCTCAAATAAATTAAAAGAAAAACTTTAAAAAATAAATTAATAAAAAAATAATGGGCAATTGATCCAGAATTTCTACAACGGTGTGTAGGGACCTGTGCCATGAAGGGAAGAGATCATGGGGCTTCAAGTCAGAGGGTCTACTTCTACTCTGACCTTTGCCACTTGTGTGTTCTGGACCAAACAACTTCATCCTCCTAAGCCTTCAGCTCCTCATCTGGATATCAGCCACCTGGAGACTGGCTCAAAGTCATAAATGAGAGAATATACATGAGAGGTCTCTGAAGACTACTAGTAAGTGCTACTCTAATGCCATTATTATTGTAGGTTTAATTATAATTAGTTATCATTATGGTGATTATGGATTATGGTGATTGCTACACACCCTGAATAGAGTAAAAAAGCCATTGAACTGTACACTTTACATAGGTGAATTGTATGGTATTATAAATTATCTCCCAATATGATATTATTAAAATGCTGTTACTTTATACAGACTTGTCACCTGAAACAAATGTAACATGGTTATCAATTACAATTAAAACAATTTTTTTAGATGCCATTTTTCAATTTACTTTAAAGGCAGCATGTTGGGCTGCACGAGTCCAGAAGAGCAGGGACACCGGCCGCAAGTTCAGTTCTGGCCCTAACGTGGTGACCCTCCGTAAGTCATTTGCCTGTGCTGGGCTTCTGGTGGCTGAGTCATTTCTACTTGCTGTTTTGTAAACTTCACGTTCACTGGGCATGGTATTTAATCAGGCATTGTTACTTTTGTTAGGTATGACAAAGAATTCCATGACTTAGAGCTGAGACACATCAGGGCAAGGAAAGAAAGACATGCAGGGAAGAAGAGTAAGGAGACAACACGTGGCAGGGAGGAGCAGCGACACACGAGTAACACAGAATTGCGAGTTGCAAGTAGCGAGGGGGAGAGGGCTGTGGGTGCATGATCCAGCACTAGGTGTAGTCGGAGCGTGGACAAGCCACCCGACTCCCGAAGGAAACTCTGTATCATGGCCCAGAACTGTGTATAACATCTCATATTTAGACAGATTTTCAAGTCTATATCTGAAAAAGGAAGAGTCATGAAAATACTTTCCCGGGGCATCTGGGTGGCTCAGACCATTAGGCATCTGCCTTCAGCTCAGGTCATGATTCCTGGGTCCTGGAACTGAGTCTCAAGTTGGGCTCCCTGCTCAGCAGGGAGTCTGCTTCTCCCTCTGCCTCTGCCCCTGGTTGCATTCTCTCTCTCCCTCTCTTTCTCCCAAATAAGTAAATAAAATCTAAAAAAAAAAAAAAAAGGCAAATACTTTCACAAACGTCTTGTTATAGTGGGAAATTCAGATGAACATGCCCGTCACCTTATATAGCATTTCAGTACTCTCTTGTATATGGGAGTTGGTTGGTACAAAGATCCAGAATGCAAGCTCTTTCCCTGGTTAAAAGCACAAGAAGTGCTCTTCGGCCCGGAGAATGATCACGTTTATAGTCTTTTCTACATGCAACAGTGGAGACATGGTTCTCAAAGTGCATGTGGAGAAACAGACATGAGTAAAGCTTAACTCATTACATTTCAAATTTTATTTGATAGAGAGGATAGTGAGGAAGTGCAGTTAATCCCACATTGGCCCTGTGTTCAATCTGCATATTTCATTTCTTTCCCTGGTTTTGAAATCTGAATACATCTAGAGCCCAGAGGGTATCATGTATTATGCATGCTTCAATATAGCTCTAGGAGTATGAATTGAAATTTGATGTGAATTTAAATCCTCTGTAAACTCACACTTACAAAACTATCTAAAGTAAGGATGCAACTTCAGAGTGAAGCCAGTTTCTTCTTCGGTTCTGAGGGGATACAAAGAATATACCCTCCCAACAAGAAAAGGGATAAAGGCCCTCTGTACTCTCCTAATTGGCCCCCTACTCTGAGGTACACTCTGAATTCCTTTCCATACCAGGACAAGGGTCTGGAAACCTCTGATATCCTCAGATGCATTTCTGGAGGTGATACAGTTTCCTCAACCCAGAGAGTTCTCCAAATTAACAATGTGGAGGGGGAAATGCAATATAATCACCATCATTCTTGCTCAAGGCCAGCCAGGGAAACTGCAGCTAGGAAGAGGCTGTGTAAGGGTGGGGGTGGGGAGGGGAGGAGGGGTGGAGAAAGTGGGGGTAGGGGGTAGTGAAGGGCTGCAAATCAAGGAAGCATTCCAGCCTTGCTGAGGGATAAGACTTCATCAAAGAGCTGGCCTGGAGCACATACTCTCAAGCTCTTTTGGCAAACAGAGTCTCCTGTTACCCTTGCTGCATATGCCCAGAGTGGCCTGGTAGCCACTCTGTAAATGTTGAACTGACCTACCAAGCTTTTGAAAGGCCCTTAGGAAATAATGTTCTTAGTATAACTAAAAGGGGCTGGTTGAACAGACACGGTGCCCTTCTGATGCAATGCAGTAGGAAGTTCAAGCACCACCAGGAAGTGGTCTGGTCAAGTCATGGAACCTAAGCCTATTCCAGCCTTTGGATTTAACATCTAGTTGCAGAAATTTAGGAAGTAGAGGAACACGGTCAGCGTCATGAGGAAAAAGTAAATAAATCCATGGCGTAGAATAATTCCTGGGGCACTGGATCCAGTTTCTTCCCCAAGTTAGAATGTGAAAAAAAAGATGGAGAGTAGACGAAGTAGTCAGACAGAAGCTAAGGAGAAACGATGTGACATGGTCAGTGTTAGGGACTGAATTGGGTTCCCCTCATTTTTATGTTGAAGTCCTAATACCCAGTACTTCAGAATGTGACTGTATTTGGATACAGGGTTTTTAAAAGTGGTGATTATGGTAAAATAAGGACAGTGGGGTGGGGCCACAATCCAATCTAACTGGTGTCCTCATCAGAAGCAGAAATTTGGACACAAGAAAGACACTGAAGATACGTGTGCACACAGAGGAGAAACATGTGAAGGCAAAGAAGAGAGCTGAGTGCGGAGCCAAGGAGAGAGACGTCAGGAGAAACCAAAGTTGCTGACACCTTGATCTTGAGCGTTTAGCCTTCAAACTGCGAGAAAATAAAGTTCTGTTGTTTAAACCACCCAGTTGGTGGTATTTGGTATGGCAGCTCTAGCAAATGAATACAGAGGTTAAGAGATGCTAAAATAGTGTTAACTTTGTTGGGTATGACAAAGGCATTGCTATTATTATATGGAAATTACATTTTTAAATGTGCTTATTATAAGGTTATTAGATTTCTTAAAAATAACATTTTTATTTTAACTGTCTTTAGTCAATAACATTTGTAATGAAGCTTCCTATCATTGTCCCAAAGCAGTTAGCTAGCACTATGGAAACTTATGGACAAGGCCTCCTTCTTTGATCACAAGCAAGAGTAAGGCCTCACCCAGGGCTGCAGAAGCCCCCTACCACTCTGGTCCAGTCTACTGGGGTTCTCCTAATCCATTCTGTTTATGCTGGCCACAAATCTTACAGACATTAGGCCTGGATGACTATTTGCTAGTTGAAGAACGAATTTCCCACCAATTACAGCAGATGGGTAGTGAAATGTGTTAATGTACATGCAAATTAAGGATAATAAAAGTGTAGAAAATCTGTGTTCCTAAGTAACTAGCTAGACTTCTGTACTCCTTACAGGTCTGTCTGGGCAAATTTTTTGCTATGTCTCTTTTCACAAATTCTACCTTCCCACACAGAAAATTCTTCATGATCCCTTAGTGGATAGAAGCATCGGGTCCTTAAACTGTGCCTTATGTCCATTATTAGATGTTTTCATCCTGTGATGATCTCATCCTATTTAAACCTTTTAGGTTGTAAGTGATTTGAATTTCTGAAAGCCTCAAGCATCAGAGTTATACACACAGCCTTTGTGCATATTATTTCCCCCTGGCCCTTCTTCCTTAGTACTTTTGGGGCTTGTTAAATGTCCTTAAGTTTTCCTGTTCATAGGAAAATGCTGAATATTGAGGTGGTGGATACCAAAAGGATCCTTAAGTTAGATCCTCTGACTTCATTTCCTATTGGAGATTGTCTTTAATTGAATTTTTGGTCTTGTCTTTCTGAAATTTTTTAAAGAGTGAACAGTTTTTCTAAGAAATAACATTGCTAAGTGGTTGAACATCATATTTACTTTCATATAGACTGTTTCCTGCAAAAATGCAGTAATACTTCACACTTATGTTTAGGTTATAGATGAGAGGGAAGCAAACTTTTCTGTAAAGGACGAGAGAGTCAGTACTGTAGTCTTCGCGGGCCATATGGTCTCTATAGCAACATCTCAGCTCTGCCTCTATTTGTGCGAAAGCAGTCACAGACATCATGTCACTGAATGAATGTAGCTGTTTTCCAATACAACTTTATGGACATTGAAATTCAAATTTCATAACATTTTCATACATCATGAAATATTATTTTCCTTTTGATTTCCCCCCTCCAACAATTAAAGCAATGTAAATATTGAGCTTCTCAGTTGGTGACCACATCTAGATGCTAGGAGAGCAGTGTCCCCACAGAGGGCGTGGAAGTTCCACGTCCCTCCCCCATGCCTTTCCCTCAGCATCTCTTCCACTGGGCTGTGGCTGAGTTACTGACCTCCCCCGTGCAAGAAGGAATGCTGCTAGCACGCTGCCTTTGGATTTGAACTATAACTCTTCCCTGAGTCCCCAACATGCCACCCTAGCCGATCAAGACTTCGGATGTGCCAAGTTTCCACAATCGTGTGAGCCAATTCCTCGAAATAAATTTCTCTCTCCGCCCCCCTCCACACACACACACACACACACACACACACACTAATTTTTGAAAAACGTAATAACCATTTTTAGTGTGCAGGTCATACAAAGCCAGGCAGCAGTCTGGATGTGGCCCAGGCACCCTAGTTTGCTGACCTGTGTAGTAAATATATAGAAAATCTCAGTAGACTGTTTATGGTTTTAGAAAAGAAAGTGCAGATTCTAGGGCAGTAATATCCCATTGATTATGCCAAAGAATCTCCCACAGAACCTCATGAGAATTTAATACACAGCACAGCAAGCTACATTTCATAAAGAGCCTAACAAATTCTCATTTCTGCCTCCAGCCCAGACCAATCCCTTCATTTCAAAACACATCAAACCAGCGTCTACTCACCACCACAGCTGGAGCTTTTGTGGACATCAAAGAGTTTAGAGTTTAGAGTAGACTCCTGAGTCTCCTCCTCCCTCTCTTTCCTCTCCAATCTTCTCCAAGTCCATACATGGTGCCCCTATCTACCCACATCCAAGGAATCACCTTGATTCCTCTCTCTGCTGCTCAATCACTGGCAAGCTTGCCACTGTGGAGTGGACGTCGGATCTACCCACTTCTCTCCAATTCCACTGCCTGCCCAGCCCAGGTGGGCACCATCTTTTGCACGGACTACAGTGACCTTTAATCTCCTTGCACTTTATTGCCTGCAGATTTTCCAAGACAGTGGCAAGAGTTGAGTAGTTGCAATAAAGACCACGTGGCCCTTAAACTCTAAACTATTTACTGATTAAATACAGTCCACATTTTGTGAGTCCCTTCCTGTGGCCTTCAGTGGCAATCTACGACACTGGAAGAAAATCTAAACTCTTTATCAGAGCCTACTTTTTCTAAGTATGGCTTCCAAATAATGTAGTTTCTCCTTTATCTATATGAGCAAAGGTAGTAGTCATCACACCTTACATTAATTTGTGAAATGATTCTGTGGATATTTCAAGATCCCCTTTTATCAACGGGGAACTCAGACTCACAGAGCTTGTGTGATATGTCCAACTCCCCAAAGTCAGCCCCCAAACAGACTTGAACGTAGATCATTGGGCTCTAGGCTCGGGTCCATCCTACCACCCCACAGGGCCTTGCTCTTGACACCACAGCTGTGCACGGGCCACAGTTGGACAGGTTTGGGTTATTTGTGGATACCCTTCTGTAAATGCCTCTGGAGTCCTTTTTCTAGCAGGGCTGCTTCTGATTCAAATGGAAACTCCAATGTACTACCTTGGTTCCATGCTCCCTTAGTGCTCCCAAGACAGTCTCTGGGGGCTGAGCTGATGGAATGTTTTGTTTGTTTGTTTGTTTTTGTTTTCTTAAATTTTATTCATTTATTTGAGAGAGGCAGTGAGAGAGCATGAGCGAGGAGAAGGTCAGAGGGAGAAGCAGACTCCCCACGGAGCTGGGAGCCCGATGCGGGACTCGATCCCCGGACTCCAGGATCATGACCCGAGCCGAAGGCAGTCGTCCAACCAACTGAGCCACCCAGGCGTCCCCTGATGGAATGTTTTTGTCTGCTGTTCCCAGGGTATATGTGGGAGAATCTCTCGTCCTCAAGGTTCTGGTTTTCTACAATTTTTGCCAGAATAGCTACTGAATTTTAGGTTCCATCCCCCCTTGTCATAAAATGTTAAATAGCTAGATAGGTAGAACAAACATCTAAAATACTGAAAAAATTTCAAGTAACTGAAATGTTTAATGGTTATGCATTTTGGCCTCCCTGTAGTACCATAGCTGTTTGACAATCTTTTTGTGAGACAATATAAGGTGGTTAGATACAGAGATCCAGAAATAAAACCCCCATCCTAAGGGATACATTAAAAGGCTCACAGAGCATCTGACTCTTGATTTTGGCTCAAATCTTGATCTCAGGGTCCTGGGATCAAGCACTGTGTCATTGGGCTCCGTACTCAGTGGGAAGTCTGCTTGAAGATTTTTCTCTCTCCCTCTGCCCCCTCTCTCTGCTCGTGTGTTCTGTTTCTCTAAAATAAGTAAATCTTAAAAAAAAAAAAAAAGCTCATAGATGACTAGCTTTTTTTTTTTTTTAAAGGTTTTATTTATTTATTTGAGATAAAGAAAGAGAGAGAACAGGATAAGGGGAGCAGAGGGAGAGAGAGAAGCGGGCTCCTGGCTGAGGAGGGAGCTAGACATGGGGATCATGTCATGAGATCATGAAATGGCATCATGACCTGAGCCAAAGGCAGCCACTTAACTGACTGAACCACCCAGGCGCCCTGACAACCAGTTTCCATTAAGAAAACATAATCTCTGTATATGTAGCTCCCGATTCTCAGAATATATATGATATATTTTAAATAAATATATGCTCTATCTAAATTAGTATTTATAGTTTTTGGGGGGTAGAGGAAGAGAGAGAGAATCTTAAGTGGGATGTGGGGCTTGATTTCATGACCCTGAGATCATGACCTGAGCCAAAATCAAGAGTTGGACGCTGAACTGACAGAGCCATCCAGGTGCCCCATAAATTAGTATTTGTAGTTTTAATACATTCATGATTTTGAACACGATTGAAAGATAAGAAAAAGAAATAAACACTTTTTTCATTTATGACATTTGTTTAATATGCCCAGGTGAGTTTTTCACTTTCTTAGGTTTTGCAGAATTGTACCTTTTTCATACCTCTTTGCATCCTTTCATTCACCCTCCTTTAACCCAAATTTATTCAACATCATCTGTTCATGATGTTCAGATGTTTTTGTTACTAAGTACTTCATTTCACCAAAAGAATAGCACAGTCTAATTAGTCATTTAAAGAGCCAGAAGTAATTTTAACTTCTCCAACAAAGCCTTAGCTTTCATAGGAATTTGATAAATTCCAGTTTGTTGCATAACCAGATCCTACAGTTCTTGTGCCTTGACTTAAATCTGCCCACAAACTGTAAGGAGTTCAGTCTCCCTAGAATTTGGAGGTCAGACCAGGGAAGCCCACTCTCACGATGCTGAGGAACTAAAGACTGAGGTACATCTGTGGCCTTGGGGACACAGACCGGAGGTGCTGTCCTGCTCTCTCAGGTCAGGAGAGGCCTGTGTATCCCAGAAACACCTTTCTGCCTCTAAGACTACTATTCTCACCTTCTATTTAGAGCAGAATTTAATTGTTTCCATATACTAGTGCAGTCTTTTTAAAATTAAGTTTAATTTTTTTTATTTGAGAGAGAGAGAGAGTGAGCAAGCAAGCACATACGAGTGAGGGGGGCAGAAGGAGAAGCAAACTCCCCACTGAGCAGGGAGCCCAATGCGGGACTTGATACCAGGACCCTGAGATCATGACCTGAGCTGAAGGCAGACACTTAATCGCTTAATCAACTGAGCCACCCAGGCATCTCTAGTGCAGTCTTTTAAAAAAGAAACAAATGCATAAGTCAAAATAAAAGTGTGGCTTGTAACAGAAAATTTATTATGAAGATTAGTTATATCTGAAGCATTCATGAAGAGAATGTTAAAATTATTCCTAGCCCCCACACAGACTCTCCTCTGCAAAAATGAACCCTCTATCCTTTCCAGAGAATATTGGTAGACTTTTAAAAGTACTTCCTAATACTGTTTTCTTATTGGCAACATCTTGTAATAAACCATACTGGTATGACACCAAGTAGTCAGTTGTGGACTTTACTGAGAGCAAACTATTGTGAATATATTCTTTCTGTTATTAAATTTTATTTATTTTGTGGTCTACAAAACACAAAAATTTTGGCAAAATATGAATTCATAGATGTATTAAGTAATATTTTCATAGGTATTAAGTCATAGGTATAGGCTTTTTATATATTCAAAAAAACCCCTTTTCAGAACCCTGTTTGAATGGTAAAAATCTTAGTATCTGTACCAGATAAAAATATATATCAAAATATAAGTGTTGAAAATAAAATTATACATGTTCAGGGGCCTAAAATAATGATGGATACATGTTAGGGGAATAATGATAATAGGTCCCACTTACTGAATGCTCTCTTGAAACTTGTGCTGCACATTTCTTATTATAAAGTAAGTGTAATTTTTCCTATTATACATATTCAGAATTGGAGGCTCAGAAAACTAAGTGAGCAAAATAAAAATTCAAGCTCAGTTTTCCTTCATCCCAATGCTCATGTTTTTTACACTATGTAACTGCAATGTGAAGCATAAAGAGCTGCAAGGATCGTAACATACTTCTTTTCCTTCTAACATTTTTAAACTCATAAAACATATAGTACACTTTACAGTTGTAAATGGCAAGGTTTTTTTAAATGGCAAGATTTTTAATGTTAATTTTCTCAGTTTATTGGAAACAAGTGATTTAATAGAAAGATGAAAATATGATCCAAAGATAGAAAGAAGAAAAAGAAAGAAAAGGAAAAAGAAAGAAAGAAAAGAAACTTAATTCAGGAAAAATATCTTTAAGAAAAAAGACAACGGGTCAGGGTACCACAGTTCCTTTGCACCAACCAAAAAGGTCAGAAAAATAACTAGAATCACATTTCTAAAGACATCAAAGAGCTGTGGAAGCAAAAAGATTAAATTAAAATTTCTGAGAGGCACAGCTCTTCAAAAGTGAGAAGTCTGTCATCAGGTGTGTTTTCCCCTTGAGGGCATTTGCTGACTCTAGGCTTGGGTTGAGAATATAAAGGGACTCCATAGTCTCATGTGGGACAGCCAGTCCCCATGTGTAACAAGACCATCCTCAAACACATAACTGGCCTCCTCCAGGCATTTACCAGGTATGGAAGCCACCTGGGTAAGGTGGGCACAGAAAGCAAGCTCAAAACCTCTGAAGGGGACACTGAATGTCTCAGCCTTTCAAGACTGAGGAGATAGAAACCCACTAGGCTCTAACTCTGAAGCCCAGGAGAAAACACTTGAGGAATGGGAAAAAGCCAGAGGTTACCTATTTCTTATTAAAATTGCAACTGGCCCCAACTCATTTCAATACCTGTTAGTACTGAAGTGGACAGCTTCTCACTCTCACACAGGAAACCCCTCCAAGGGAGAGTCCTTGCTGGGAAACCATATTATCTGAACAAACACAGTTTCTTTACATACGATGTGTACATACAATAAATGTCAGGAGGTATGTGAAGAGACAGAAAAATATGACAGAAGAAACAAATAATAGATACAGACTCACAAACTATCAATATTGGATTTAGTAGATAAGAATTTGATGCACAAAACTGATGAAAAGATGAAGAATTTCACCAGAGAATTTAGATGTATTAAAAAGAATCAAATAAACATAATACACTGTGAACAAAACACTTTCTGAAATTAACAACTCCCTAGATGGCTTGACGAAAGCCTGGGCACAGCAGAAGACAGGTTAAATAAAATAATACACAGGTCAAAAGAAAGTATTCGAAGGGAAGAAGAGAGAGAGAGACCAAACAAACAAATGGATAAAACAGAGCATAGAATAAGAGACACAAGGGAAGAAAAGCCAAATCTAACATATGTAGAACTTTTTTTTTATTAAATATTTTATTTACTTATTTGACACAGAGAGAGAGAGAGACAGTGAGAGCAAGAACACAAGAATGGGGAGTAGGAGAGGGAGAAGCAGGCTTCCTGCAGAGCAGGGAGCCCGATGAGGGGTTCAGTCCCAAACAACTAAGCCACCCTGGCTCCCCTGTAGAATATGAGTCCCAGAAGCAGGAGAGAAAGAGATAAAACAGGCAAGAAGTTGTTGAGTGAACATTTCCCAAAATTGATGAATGATATCAATTTACAGATTAAAAAAGCTCAGTGCGTTGAAAGCAGGACAGATACAAAACCACACATTTTGTGGCAAGTCAAAAACAAAGAGAAGAATTTTAAATCAGTCAGAGGAAAAGCCGTATTACCTTCAGAGAAGCAGGACTTTTCAACAGAACCTATAGAAGTCACAAGATAACGGTTTGAGAACATAAAGGCAAGGCACAGACTGGGATGTGCAATACATACGGACACACGCACATTTTTGACAGTAAGTTATATCCAGAATATATAAAGAACTCTTATGAATGAAAAAGAAGACAAATACCACAATGGAAAAATGGGCCTAGAAACTAGTGGAGACATTTTATAATAGAAAATACACTAAACAGCCAACAAAAAGATGCTCAACATCATTAGCAATTAGAGAAACACAATTTTTAAAAAGATTTAAAAAAAAACTTAACAGAGGGAATGGGAGAGGGAGAAGCAGGCTTCCCACTGAGCACAGGGCCCAATGTAGGACTTGATTCCAGAACCCTGGGATCATGACCTGAGCCAAAGGCAGACAATTAACCAAAGGAGTCACCCAAGCACCCTAAAAAAAAAAACCAAAAACCTAAAACCATAACGAATTACCAAAACACTGCCACCAGGATGACTAAAATTAAATAGGTGGACAATGGTAAGTGTTGGTGAGGTCACGAAGCAATTTATTGCTGGTTGGGTTGTAAATTAGTTCGGAATGTAAAAACAGTTTGAAAAACAGACAGTATCTCCTAAAGCTAAACATATTTACCCAGCAATTTCACTCCTGGGCTTCCAACAGAAACAAGGCTTATGTTTGTCAAAAGACTTGAATAAGAATACTAATATTAGCATTATTCACAATAGCCCCATACTAGAAACAACTCAAATGTCCTTCAACAGAAGGAATAGATAAGTAAAACAGATGAAATAGATAAAGAAACTGTATTGTGTTAACACAAAGGAACACTGCACAGCACCGAAACATCACAATACGTGCAACAAGAGAATCTCTAAAAAGTAACGCTGAGCTAAAGACCCAGATGCAAAGAATATGTGCTATAGAATTCCTAAGAAAAGGCCCAGTTAATACAGGTGACCCTTGAACAACATGGGGGGTTGGGTTGCTGAATGTCCCCATGCAGCTGAAAATTTGCCTATAACTTTCGACAGCCCCCAAACTTAACTATAGAGCCTACCGTTGCCTGGATGCCTTACCGATAACATAAACAGTTGGTTAACACATGTTTTATGTTATATGTGTTATACACTGTATTCTTACAATAAAGTAAGCTAGAGAAAATAAAATGTTATTAAAAAATCAGAAGGAAAGTTCTTCTATAGTAGTGTAATACGTAAAAAAAAAAAAAAAAATGCATGTATAAGCTGACCCAAGCAGTTCAAACCTGTTTTTCAGGGTCAACTGTATATGGTTTGAAAACTTATGAGAGTGGTTATCTGTGGAGTAATGACTGGGAGAAAGTAAGAGAGGATGGATACGAGCTGAAATTATCTGGTATCTTGATCTAGAGCAGTGGTGAGTGATCTTGCCCCCCAGGAAACATTTGGCAATGTCTGCAGACATGTTTTGTTGTCACATCTAGGGAAGGGTGCTACTGGCATCTAGGGACAGGGACACTGCTAAACATCCTACAATGCATAGGACAGTCTCCCAAATAGGCAGGTAATTTAGTTCATAATGTCGATAATGTTGAGGTTGAGAAATGCTCATCTAGATGATAGGAAGTTACATGGGGCTATACTCATGTAAGGTTGATTAAGTTGTATATTGAAGATGTGTACACTTTACTATTTAAGTTATAACTCAAATAAAGAAGGGTAAAAGTAATAACGTCACAAAAGTACTTATAGCTCCTCACTGAAATTTAGCAAACTCACATAGAAATTCTATTGCAGTTTTATGTGTAAGTCTAATTCATTAGCGTCCTAATGACCTGAATTTGCCAGGAATTACACTAAGGTAGGAAGAATGGAACCCTTTAGTTCTCATCCCCATTAAATGCCAAGAAGTATCTATATTTCCTTGTGTAGCAGAAGATGTATGAATTAGTAACTGGGTTATTTGCTAGCAAAGGATATTTGTAGAAACACAATAAAGGTGTATGTAAATTCCACATGTCTGGGATTTTCTTGGAGCCATTCTGCTGAACTGGCTTGGGAGACTGCTGCAAAGCTGCTCCCTAGTTAATGCCCTGTCCAGTATTTCTGTCCAGAAGATACAGAAAAATATACATGTACTTTTAAGCAGTAGTCTAACCTTTGTTCCCAAGATAGTAACATTTTGCCACTAATTACCAATAATTAAGAAATCTACTAGTCCCTTACATGTCATTCCCACTCCACCCTGAGATGTCAAATTTGTTGGCAAAGGTGGGGTAAGGCATATATTGCATCATTCTTCCCACTGTCTTGCATAAATGCAACAGCTGTATAAGTTTATGTTGATCTAGCCATGCAGCCCAAAAAGGGTTACAAGTGCTGGGAGCTGGTAGACTTGGAATAGCACCACAAACCTGTGTTCCAGCTCCTGAGCGAGTACCGTTCAGTTAGTGTTAGGGGTGATAGGCACCTAAGGAGCCAAACAGGAGGACGAAGTGTACTCCTCTACCTCACTGTTGGGTTGACCCGCAGATGTACAACCCAGGACCGCAGGAAGCCAAATTGCTAAGTAACTGCCTGAGATGTGGTTGTCTAAAATCCAAACACTAACATGAACTTTTTTTTTTTTAAGATTTTATTTATTCATTTGACAGAGAGAGCTCACAAGTAGGCAGAGAGGCAGGCAGAGAGAGAGGAGGAAGCAGGCTCCTGGCCGAGCAGAGAGCCCGATGCGGGGCTTGATCCCAGGACCCTGGAAACATGACCTGAACTGAAGGCAGAGGCTTTAACCCACTGAGCCACCCAGGCGCCCCTAACATGTACTTTAAAAAGATTTTACAGTTTGGAGTAAAATTAAGTAGTAAGTAGAAATCAAGCACATCCAAACCAGAATAGTTAACTGGCTTTAAAAAATCACTCAAGTAACTGAAGCGAAATATCCCTGTGAGGCAATAGCGTGTATTACTCCTATTTCACAAATGATTTCCTGCGCAAATAGCTAGAATCTAATAATTGGGATTAGAACCAGAGCAATTTATTTTACGAATCCATCGTCATGTAATATTCCCTTGTGCTCTTGGTCACATCAAACTTTATTATGAATGGTCGCCACGGAAGCCCATTCAATCGTTCTATGAACTGACTGACCCAATGCAGTGTTGTCTGGATTCTTGAGCTGCTGAAGGTAAAATTCAGAGACCATCTCAAGTAGGTGCCGGGTAGTCAGTGACTCACACTTCTTGTATTAAATGCTAAGCTCTGACTCAGAGTGAACCCTGTTAGTTGCTGACTGATACTGTATGTATTTGACTAGAAGAAGCTCACACCATGACTCACCTGGTGGTACACTGGAAACCAATCTGAAATATTCCCAATTGGACAGTGATTCACATTCTAATCATACTGGGACTTGACTTAACACATGTGGTTTCAAAACCTGATTCTGCTAAACTGGCTTGGGAGATTGCTACAAAGTCACTCCCTACTTAATGCCCTGTATTTCTGTCTAAAACCATGTGGTAGTGGGACGCCTGGGTGGCTCAGTTGGTTGGACGACTGCCTTCGGCTCAGGTCATGATCCCGGAGACCCGGGATCGAGTCCCGCATCAGGCTCCCAGCTCCACGGGGAGTCCGCTTCTCCCTCTGACCTTCTACCTCGCTCATGCTCTCTCACTGCCTCTCTCTCAAATAAATAAATAAAACCATGTGGTAGGTGTACAGAGGTGCAGAGTCAAGGGTAAGATATCCCAGTTCATGCGCCGGAGAGAACCATGGTTTCCTTCATCAAGGAGGCAAGCACCATTCCTACAAGTGCTTTCTTTGGAGGACACATTGTTCCTATAATCCTAAATAACTTTGTAAGGCTAGATGCTTACTTGAAAGGCTCTGCCATACAATTCCTAAACTGCTTGTGTGAGAGCTCGACCTTGAAAATACTTGCTGCACCTCTCTGTGGAAGGTAAGTGTCATTATACATGCACTATACATGCAGTAATGAAAGAACTGCAGGATTTTAGGAATTGATATTCAAGTGCCTGGAGTGGAAACCATTATTTACCAAGCCACTGCATTAGAATAAGAAAGCTTCCCCCACTTCATTCTTGCTTGTCCACAAAATCTGGAATAATAAAATCTCCTTCTATGTAAATTTGAAGGCCTTTCCTAAAAAGCTCTCTTAAGTCAGCAGGAAGGAGATTTTCAGAATTTAAGAAAAGCTTAAAAGTGATTTCTAAGGAAAAACTGCTACAAGGGACTAACAGAATATGCAACCAAATGCGTACTCCAGTGGGACCCTGAATTGTAGGGCTGGCTCTGCCTCTGGCTTGATCTGTGACCTTAGCCTAGTAAGTTATGTAGTTCTACCTTCTGCTGTGTGGGACCATGATGAAGCTGTGGGACAGTAGCCAAATTATTGTCCCGTCTTTCTCGTGTTGTATATAACACATGCTTGTATATTTTCCCTTATGTAATGACTTCCACTTTCCTATTTGTTACAGGTTCATAAACCTGTAGTAAACAGGAACACATCAGTGAGGTGTATAAGAGCCTTAGGTGGCGAGTCAGAAGACCTAACTCTAATCCCATTTGGAGCCCTATTTAGCTGGAGATGTCCAGTAGGGACCTCTGCCCTCTCTGAGTGTTTTCTCAACTGTAAAGTGAAGGACTCTGAGTTTTATTATTCTATGTATTTCTTTATTTTTGAGGAATATAAAATATAAATAAATTAATAAATTTATGTATAAATATATAAATATAAATAATAAATAAAATAAAAATATAAAAATATTTTTGAAGAATATAAATAATAAAGAACTTATTCTTTATTTTATTTATTATCTGTGCCCATCGTGGGGCTTGAACTCACAATCCAGAGATCAAGGGTCTGAACCAGCAGGCACCCCTATCTTTCTATATTCTTGATATTATAAGAGTATTTTGGCTAACATGTTTACAATCATCTTAGAGAAGTTAGCATTTCTAGCTTGCAAGGTAAGTTTCCAGATTCTCTTATATACAACTGACCTGGTGCAATATTTTAATGGAGACCTTGGATTTTCTGTATATACCATAACCTAGTGTGTATTTTTTATGCACATCATTTAACAAAATGAAACATTTTTTGAAGGTTAAAGATAATTTTCAAAAATGCTGTTTGAAATGTGTATATATTTCATAACTGTTTGAAATAAAAAGTTCAGCTGGTATACAAATGCACTATATTTAAAATTTACATATCAACATAGGAAATACTGTTTTTCTAATTTTGGTGATGGACATCTTCTACTTTGATATATACTCTTTATAGCATATCCAAAAAAATGCATTTTGTTCCTGATCTTATTATACAGTATTTTGAAAGCTACTTAGTCAATTTTGCATAAATACAACAATAGTAATACCAGCTCTTGTTTGGTATGTGACAGAGTTCTACAGTATTAATTTACTGAAAGCTGGAAGCTACCCAGTAAAGTAGGTACAGGTACTTTCTCTTATCTTATCTTATCATCTTATCTTATCACTTTACAGATGATAAGGCAAAGGCACCATGTTAAGTTACTTCCAGAAGTCACACAGCTAGGCTGGGATTTGAATCCAGACAGTTACAGAACTTGGACACTGACTTATCAGGCAATAATGCTTCTCATATGTATTACTGATACACGAGATAGAAGATGTTATTTAATGAGTAGAAAGTACATAGGTCAAGGCCCAGTAGAGGTTATGAGCAAAAATTAGGTTATGAACAAAAACAAGCTTTTACAGATGGGAGTCCTTTCATTACAAACGTCCTTGCCAAGTCTAGGGACGAAATCAGTCCCTAGTTTTTTGAACTCGGACACTTGTTTAGTCAATTCTATAATCTGCAATCATTAGAAGAAAAATGAAGCCAAGCCACGCTGGGGCCCTGTGCCCCGGATGAGTAGGTCAGACCCAAGTGGGATGATTAGGGATTGGGGCAGGAAACTCCCTGCTCTCCCCAGACCAGAGGCATGAAGGAGCCCAGCGGGCGAGTGACTATTTTGCAAGGCGGTGAGCGAGAGGAGTCCCGCCCTCACCGCCCGCACTTGCCACGTTTGGGACGCCCTGGGAACTCCAGCTAGGCAGCCCGGTTGGCACAGTCAGGGTCCGAAAGAGCCCTGGGCCTCCGCTGGATTCAGAGAAAGAAAAGAAGAGAGGAGAGAGTTCCTCTCTGGCGCTTTCCTTCTTCTGTATAGAAAACGCATTCACTTTCACCCCTGTAACTGTCCGCTGCTGGCCGCGAGGGAGCCGCAGCAGCACCCCGGACTCCCAGTCCGTGCCCGCGTCCCCGGCTTCGAGCCCTCTCCGCCGGCGCATCCCGCCCGCCGCTGGGGTCTTGCAGGGCCCTGGCCGCTCGTCCGGATTTTCCTCCGAAACTGGCGAGTCCCACTCCTGCCTCCGAGCGCGGTCTCCAGGAGGGCCCTTTCCCGCCCACTCACCACCCACGCCTGGTGGGCAGGTCGTAGAACCGAGACTCCGCAGGGCCCACCGTTTTCCGCTCACTCCCCCGGACGCGGAGCACAGAGACCCCGCCCGCAAACCCCCACCCGCCCAGCTAGCTCCTAGGCCCCTACCCCGCCTCCTCCCCACAGTTGGGGGAGGGGAATCGCCACGCACACCCACCCTAAAAGGTCCTACCATCCCTTCCCGCGGGCGCGACGTCCCTCCTAGGTCCCCCGCGCGCCCGCGCCCACGCCCCCTTCCAGTCTCCGCAGCCTGGCTGCCGCGACACGTTCCAACTTATTACCTAGCGCTTCTCGGAGAGGGCGGAAGATTCAATCGCTCGGGTTTGTTAAAGAAAAACACCCGCGGCGCCTGCACCTTCACCGCCTTGTCCGAGGGTGCGCGGACAGCTCAGTCCATTAGGTTTTCAGGAGCGTAAATGCGGGCGCCCAGTCAGACCCTCCAGGGAGCTTGTGCAGACGCTTCCCGGTTCCCCGCCTGAGGTTCTGTGATTCAGGGAGTGTCTCTTCCGTCCTACCTGCGCTCAAACTGTCTCGGGCGCCCGGCCCGGTGAGAATGCCGACGTTTCCACAGCCTGGAGTTCCCCAAATCTACTTGGGGGGTCAGTACGCATTTTAGGCTTTAAGGGCTACCCACTCACTGACCCCAGGCCACAGAGGTTGAATCGCGCGCACGCCCCGCTGGACCCGGCAGAAACTGATCCTGGTGGCTGGGAGCCCCCCTTGAGACCCAGTCACACCCTAAGCTCATACACCCCCAAAATACGCACTGACTGACCTACCGGGCAGGACCCGTGGAAGAGCAGACTTCTGCCATCGCGGCGACGACCAGAGCTCCAGGTCCTGCCCTGCGTGAGCGTCCCGCTTGGCCCCGGCCACTTCCCAGCCCGAGGCCTTAGAGTGAGTCCGAGAAGGGGAAAAAGGTTTGAAGGTGCGGGGTACTCACGATTTCGCCGTCCGCCCGGCGAGCCGGAGGGGAAGCTCCGGCCAGCTCGCCTCCGTCAGCCGTGCGCATGCGTCTCGCGTGTGCTTTTTTTTTTTTTTAAATTACAGTACCAACTGGTGGCCTTACTACGCCCGCGATTGCTTTCCCCGGTTTTCCTCTTCTTCTGGCTCTCGGTCTTTCCTCTCACCTTCTTCTCCCTCTCTCACGCTCCCTCAGCTAAGCCTCCTCCCCGCCCCCTCACTCCCGCCTCCCCAGCCGGGCTATCCCGGTCTCGCCTCCCTCTGGCGGCGGCGCGCTCCACTGCGGCGGGGGCTAGGGGGAGCCCCGCTCCAAGCTGGACCCAGTCCGCGGCAGGACTGTAGCCCCCTCCTCCAGCCCGGAATTAGGCAGAATCCAGAGTGTGGGCGTTAAGCCAGGCGAGCGCGAAGAGAGTCTGCAAGACCCCCTCTGCGCTCCCTCCCTTCGGCGCGCGGGGGCTGAGCGAGACTCTGCTGTGCGGGAATGCGTGCTCAGACCTTGTGAATGAAGGGGGGCGGTGGGAGGTGCAAGTGTGAGTGTGCCCGGCGGGGGAGGGGAGGGTGCGCCGCGCGCGGAGGGCGTGCTCTAGCCCTGGAGAGTCTACCCTGCCACGGACTACCCCGCGTCTGGAGGGCAGCCTCTTACCTTTTCTCTTTCTCCGGTTGCCACTCCGAGAGCTGCACCCGTCCCACCCCCGTACGGTTTCTGCTGGTCCCTCACTGGAAAGGAGTTCCACGCCCTCTTCCTGCTGCGGGAGCCGGAGGCCCCACCAGGTCGGGGGTTGGGGGTGGGGGTAGGGGTGGGAGGGTTGGCTAACTCCGGATTTCGGATCCCGCTGAGACTTTTGGCAGCTGCCCTCCGTCCCCAGAGGATCCAAAGTGCAGGGGTAAGGAGAGGGGAAAAACGCTGCCTCCCAGCTCCGCGGGCACAGAGCACCGCGTGTCCCTATAGACCCCGCCGTGTGCCCTCGAGAGCGAGACGCAGACCGACAGCCTGAGCCCGGCGCGGGAGCTTGAAGGGCTAAATTGAAGCTGGAAGCTGACCTGACACAAAAATAACATCACGTCATTTCCTCCCAGGCCTCCAGAGCCTGCAGACGCTGAGAGGGCAGGGGAGTGGGAGCGCGAGGAGGGGGCGGTAGCGCGTCGAGGGGGAGGCTTGTAGGAAGGGGGTTGAGCTACACCATTGGAAACCAGAGTTTGAGAAGCAGACTCAGGAAGGGCGAGGACTCCCTCCCGCTCCCACAATTTCCATTGACACTGGAAGGAAATGGTCCAGGAAAAAGTAGCTTCGAGGGTCTACTGCGGAAAGGGGGTGTCAGGCGAGGCGCTGGCGCCTTCGCCTTGAACTAGCTGTAGCCTCTCTTGCCCTTCCCACCAAAACTCTCTGGCCCTTCCCCTGCCCCTTCCCGCCCTAGCCCCTTTCGGGCTGGAGCCCCTGCTGGCTTGGCGTGTAGTGGGTCAGTCGAGGTTAGGGAAGAGCGGGGGATGCTGGTGCCTGGGTGAGGCGCGGGGTGGGGCGTGGTGGAGACAACTATACTCACGGGCATGGGCGAGCTCTGCCCAACGCAGGCGTCCTCTTCTCTGGGCGGGCCTCCCCCTGGGGGTCGGCTGGGCAGTGTCAGAGCCGACCCCAGAAGGAGAAAGAGGCGGCCCGGTCGCTCCCCGTTTCCCCGCGGGAGCCCAGCTGGTAGGGAGCAAGCTAGAAGTTGGAGGGATAAGTCCGGGCGCCACTGGGGACCCCCAGGAGGGGGTCGCCGGAGAAGATGAGAGAAGCATCGCGCGAGGCCAGAGAGCTTGCTAACAAGGAGACCGAGCAGCTTCGGGGCGGCGGGCAAGTCTGGGAGCTGTGCAGGGCCGGCGGCAGGAAGGGCAAGAGGTAAGGGGAGAGAAACAAAAGCAACACACCATTACTGTTAGGTCTAGCTACAGACTGAAGAAAATGTGTATTTAGTATCATTTACTGCAGCATTTTGAGGCTGTACTTTGGGGGTGCAAGAGAAGGTAGTGAGAGCAAAAGGAAAGGCCGTTGGTTGGATTCTCCTTCTCCGTCTCTCCTTCCCCCTTTTCCCCCTTCTCTCCCCCTTTCTAACTCTGCACTCATTGTGGTTCTTGGACCAGCAGCTTCAACGACAACCAGGAGCTTGTTAGAAATACAGAATCTGGGACCCTATCCTGAACTTTAGCATCAGAATCTGAATGTTAATGTTCCCAGGGGGTTCATATGCACCTTAAATGTGAGATGCAGTGTATAAAAGTATCTATATTCATACTTCTTGGTTCTTAGGATTTTCTAGTGAATGAACATCTAGTTCACTTTTCCAACTCTTGATCTTCTCCTGCTTTCCCTCTGACCTTTCCCACCTCTGAAAGTGCCTAGAGCTCCCCTGCTGAGGCACTGAAGTTGGACTTGGTTACTGGGTTCCGGTGTGGGAAGTGTCTAGGAGAGAATCGATTCGCGTCAGAAGACTGAGCAATCCCAGACGTAGGCTGGGTGGAAGAAGGGGCTGGCTGATTTGACCTGGGGTGTGCTGGTTGGTGTGGGTGGAATACCAGGACTGTATTGGGTCTCATGAGTGTGCACTATGCAGGGCCCCTTTCTGCACTGTGTGTCCATCTTATTCTCAGGAACACGGGGCTTTACACCTTCCACTTGTTGCTTAGGATATCTAAACGGTCAGTGTAAAGGTAAAATTATTATTATTTTCTTTGAAAGTAGAGGGAAGCATTAATTTAAAAGTCAGAAGCCCGGGGTTCTAGACAGAGCCTTGCAACTAACTCCACAACTAACCTTGGGAAAGTCTCTTTATTCTTTTAATTTATCTGCTTCATTTATAGAGTAAAGGGATTGAACTCAGTGGCTTCATAAGGTCACCTGCCTTGTCAGGCTCTCATTTTTGAGCTCTTAGAGCTTCTTGGTCCACTAACCTTTAGAGAAGCTACAATCCAGAACCTAACTCAACCAATCCAAACAGCTCCCTCAAGTAAAACAAAAAGACAATCTGTTTGTGAAAAACAAGAGTGGCGGTTGCCAAGAAGATTGAAGGTGGAGGCGGGAAGCAGCGAATAAAAGTGACAGGGTGGCGAGGCGCTGAACCGGGCTAGGCGAGCCCGGCGGGAGTCCCAAGGGCGCAGCGGCCGCTCTCCAGGGTCCTGAAGGCGGGAGAGGCCGAAGGCGGCCTCCGTGGGCTTGGCTGGGTTCCTCAGATCAGCAGTTGCCAGGCCCGGAATGTTTTCTTCAGGCGGTGGAAGTCTTGGGGGAAGCGACTGTCGGGAGGGAAGGAGGAAACCTAGCAACCCATTCTCATTCATGAGGCCCTTTCTGGGAAGCCGCCGAACGTGTTGGCGGATTTGTCTTTCGGTCGTTTGTATGCGATCGGGGAAAGAGTGGAGCTTGGTTTGCATTTCCGAGTAAGTTCACACACTGTTTCGCTTCCCTTATACCTTTTCCTGCAGAATGGAGTCTTTCTCCTAGTATTTTCATTCTCCCAGTTCAGATGCTTCTCCCCTCCCCCGGTTTCTGGCACCATGTATTTATTTTAGGGGATGGCCCTGAGAGCCGGGGAGGCTTCTGGAGAAGTGCCAACAGCTCACTCGGGGCGGGAGGGAAAGGAGAGATTTGGGAAACGCTCAGAGCCGGCCTTGGCGCCCAGCTTTCGTCTCGTCGGGGAGGGCAGGGACCAGGCCTTTGCTCTGGGGTCGGTGTGTGTGCTTCGCCGGCTTGAATAGAGCTCGGATGACGCGGGCAGCTGGACTGGGGCGGTTCGCAGCTAACTTCGTGCGCACCTGCCAGCGGCCGCCGCCGCGTCTGCCCCGAGTGCGCTGCTGGATGGCCCCAGAAACCTAAAGGGATGCGAGCACCGAGGCCTCTAGGACCCCATGCAGAGGAAGTCGAGAAAGAACTGGTTCAGCCCCTGGCGACCGAGAGCTTAACTAAGCCCACCCGCGACCCTTCCCAACCAGTCTTCATTCCACGGCTTGAGCAAAGCTTAAATCCCTGAAAATGAGTAGCAGGCATACTTCTGGGTCGCATGCCGCACTCCTAGGGCCCTGAAGGGAGCTTCAGGGAACTTCCGTGGGTCCCCGAATTTTCGTCTCCAGCTCATATTTTCAAATGGTTTCCTGCGAATATGTGAACCGGTAACCTGACCCTTCTCTCTTCTCCCCTCCCAAGTCTTTCTTCCCAAGTCCTTTGCACGCCCCTTCCCCCGGGCACGCTTCATTAGGCATTTCGCTTCGGTCCTTTGCTTCAAGACAGAGACGCTTGTGAGGAAAATAGTGGAAATGTTCAGACAGAAAAAAAGTCTCAAACTCAGCCCCAGAAGCACAAAGCCCCAGCTCCACTGCTCCTTTGGAGACATTCAGCTTTTACCCTTCCCTAGACTGGTCTTTTCTCTCAGGATCAGCAGCCTACTCTCCAATTCTGGCTGGTGTCTGGACACACTCTGCAGTCAGAGCAAATCTGGGCAGGGGCTACAGGCTTCCCTAACAAGCAGGGATCTGAAGCATGATAAGTGCAGCGTGCTGAAATCTGACTTCTTCTGGCCCTCCTGACAAGGACAGAGCTCTGGGAGTATCAATGTACCACAAAATTTGATCTGAGAAAAGTTATCTGAGGAAAGACCTTCAGCTACCAGCAGTGTTCCAGAGATCCCTGCCTTCCTTTTAGGCCAGATTCTAGATGACAGTCTGAGGGTTCCAGTAATATTAGCCACAAAACAGAATCATCTTGGAATCTGTATTCCTGAAAGCACTGCTCCGTAAGATTCCAGAAGACTTAGGGAATATTTTATAAAGATCGAATATCCACTACTTAATGAATCGTATTGTCTATTGAACCATGCAGAGGAAAAAAACCACCACACCCAAATGTACAGAAAAATCTCATCCCTTTAAAAGACAAATTGAAAATTTTCATTCACCCCTCAATAGCCTTTTGTAAAAGAAACATCCATGGCAGGATTAAATACTTTTTAAAAAATCTTTATTTATTTTTTAAATTTCTTTTCAGTGTACCAGAGGATTAAATACTTTTAACCAAAAATTTCTCAGAGCTTTTAGATTAAAATCACAGAATGGAATTTGAAATTAGATTTAATTTTATGAAAGGATCTCTTCCCCCCACCCCCGGAATATTAAAAAAATTCTGTTTACTTTAGTCTAGGCATATTATACGTTTTAATTTTCCATTATTTGGAGAAACAATTCCTTCACTTGGATATAAGAATCCAATTGGCAGTGATTTAAAACTCCACTGGCAAGTCTTTGCTTGTGCTGACTATAAAGCATGCAGATTGGAAAATGGGAAGATATAATAGGCAGATCATGGATATTAGAGTCACAGGTTAATATTAGTTTGAGGCCAACCAAACTATTAATAACATGTTTCTGTTAGGGTTCACTTCAAATCTTGATGTTCTTAGTGAAAGTACAACTGTGAAAAAGAATATCTCATAATTAGTTCTCATTTCATCCATTCTTTTAATAACTTTTTAAGTGATTTTAAGTGATTCTTTTAATAACTTTTTAAATAATAACTTTTAAATAACTTTTAATAACTTCTATGCCTAGGACTTATATGGAGATGTTATAAGTAGATGTTACATAATGAGCATTGATAGCGAGGAAGGTGGGACTAGGAAGGGGAGGGGACCAGAAACAAGGGCTACTTAGGTGACATGTATGTCTGGAAAAGGGAAACACTGATGATTGTCTACTTTCAGACATAACTGGGCCCTCTGCCTTCCTGCTGGTGTTGTTAACTGAGTGAGGACTTAAGTTAGGAGTTGGGTCTTTATTTGAATATATATACATATATTTGTTTGAATTATATGCAACACTGAACTCTTGATTTTCTTTTCCAGACTTTCTCTTCCATTTCAGTGAATGGTAACTTGATCACTTTGTTCAGGTCAAAAACACTGGGGTATCCCTGCT
Organism: Mellivora capensis; assembly: GCA_004024625.1. NCBI lineage: Eukaryota > Metazoa > Chordata > Mammalia > Carnivora > Mustelidae > Mellivora > Mellivora capensis. The sequence goes on from PISX010007450.1 coordinate 61,730, forward strand.
TATATTCACTCTGTGTTATTGACTGAATTGGGTCTCCCCAAAAATCACATGTTGAAGTCCTAACCCCCAGTACTTCAGAATATGGCCTCTTTCAAAATGGAATGGTAGACTGTATAATCAGTTAAGTCATGTTAGAATAGCATGGGCCCCTAATCCCATATGACTGGAGTCCTTCTAAAAAGGAGAAATTTGGGGCGCCTGGGTGGCTCAGTGGGTTAAAGCCTCTGCTTTCAGCTCAGGTCATGATCCCAGGGTCCTAGGATCGAGCACCACATCGGGCTCTTTGCTCCACAGAGAGCCTTCTCTCTCTCCCTTCTCTCTCTCCCTGCCTGCTTCTCTTGCCTACTTGTGGTCTCTGTCTGTCAAATAAATAAATAAAATCTTTAAAAAAAAAAAGGAGAAACTTGGACACAGACACATGAACCAGGAGAATGCCACGTGAAAATGAAAGCAGAGATGGAAGTGAAGAATCCATAAGCCAATGAATGCCAAAGATTGCCAGCAAATGACCAGAAATGAAAAAGAGGCATAGAACAGATTCTCCCTCCGAAGAAATCTGGCTACAGGATGAAAACATAGAAACCCTGCCTCCATTTTCAGCCTGCTGATACACCCTGCAGATTTTTAGATCAAGGATGAAATATCAATTCTAACCTGAATTTCCAATCTGCCGGTTTGCCCTATGGATTTGGATTTGAGACTTGCCAGCCAACACTACTGAATGAGTCAATTACTTAGCTGAATCTCCCTCTCCTTTTCCTACCCCTCTTTCCCTCCCCTCCCCGCTTCTCTCTCTCTCTCTCATCATCTATCATGTACATGTCCTGTAGGTTCTAGTTCTCTAGAGAACCTTGACTAATACTCTCTGGTACACTTCTTATCATCATTAACCTGGACTATTGAATTTTCTTCCTAGTTGGTATTTCTACTTCCTTTTTGCTTTATTTCCCCTTAATATTGAAGACAGGATTTTTCTTCAAAATGTAAGTCAGGCTATGTCACTCTCTAACTCCAGACTTTCTATTGGCTTCTTATTTCAGAATAAAAACCAAAGTCCTTACATTAGTCCTCAGTACACAACATGAATGGTCCCATCCTACCACGAAGATCTCTTCCATCTGTGCAGCTATTCTTGCAACATTGGTTTTGCACAGCACTTTCTACTATTTGGCATACTACATATTTACTTCTTCATATGACAAAAGTAGTAACTTTTTCTCTTTAGTTCATTGCTATGTCAGTAGTGTTTAGAATAGTGCTTGGCCCTTGAAGTGCTCAATGAGTATTTTTTGGGACAAATGAATGCAAAACAAGCTCAAATATTAACCACTTATAAAAAGGGATGGAATTCTGGTACATGCTACAACATGGAAACCTCAAAAACTTGCTAAGTGAAAGAAGCTGGATACAAAAGGACAAATATTATATGATTCCACTTCTCTGAGGTACCAAAAATAGGCAAATTCATGCATATAGAAAGTAGAATAGTGGTTACCAGGGGCTGGTGGGAGAGAATGGGAAGTTACTATTTGATGGATGCAGAGTGTATGGGTTGAAGGAAGAGTTATAGAAATAGACAGTGGTGATGGTCCTACAACCTTGTGACTATATTTAATATCTCTGAATGATACATTTAAAACTGGTTAAAATAGTAATTTATTTTATATTATTTATAATTTCCTGCATTTTAAGAAAACATTAAAAACTCTTCAAGGTGTGAGCTCAGAGGAGCCTGAGAATATCCACCCCGCAGGGAAAAACAGCTGAGTAAATCACTCCTGATTCTGCCAGAATCTCTTGGGGTTCCCTCGCTTTGATTTTTGCTTCCCTCAGCTGAAAGTGCTTTCAAGATAGATATTGCCAACTCCCATTCTATTCTAGAATGTATGGGGACACAGATTGTGATATGTAGAGATAGAAGGAGAATAGTTAAAGCAGGTTCCAAGAAAGGTCTTGCAGGCCAATCATTTCTTCATCCTTTCAGCAAATATTTATCACGCGTCTCTTAAGTATCAGGCTGTTCTTGAGGCTCTGGAGTCAAAGTGAGTGAGTAAGAAAATGATCTGCTCTTATAGTGTGGTGAAGGAGGGGGTAGTAAGAATCTATGTAGACTGAATAGGACAAGTAAGTCATGGCAAGGATTTTGGATTTTATTTTAAAAGCAATCAGAAGTCACTGAAAGGTTTTAAGCAAGAAAGTGACATGATCTGATTTATATTTTTAAAAGACTCCTTTGATGCTTTGTATTGGAGTGAATTGGAAGGGGACATGCTTGAGAATAGTGAAAACAGGAGACTTTGTAATGGTCCACGTGGGGACAGTTGATGACTTGGACAGTAATGGGGATAAAATACAGAGAAATGGACAGAGATATGTTTTAGAGAGAATTAATCGCACTTCAGGTAGATTGGATGTGCAGGCTAAGAAAAAAGGAATCAAAGATCTTACTCAGGTGTTTTGAGATGAGCAGTTGGGTGGCTTGCTGAAATGAGGAAGATGAGGAGGGAAATCAAGAATCCTGGTATGGGGTGCCTGGGTGGCTCAGTGGGTTAAGCCTCTGCCTTGGGCTCAGGTCATGATCTCCGAGTCCTGGGATCAAGCCCCAAGTTGGGCTCTCTGCTCAGCAGGGACCCTGCTTCCCCCTCTCTCTCTGCCTGCCTCTCTGCCTGCTTATGATCTCTCTCTCTCTCTCTCTCTGTCAAATAAATAAATAAAATCTTAAAAAAAAAAAAGAATCCTGGTAAGCATATTTCGTAGATCCCTGAGTCATTCAAATGGAGCTGCTAAATAGGTTGTTGTAAAAGAGCCTTGAGCTCAGGGTAGAGATCTGGGTGGAAGTCCAGGAGAGATGTACATTTAGGAGTCATTAGCATAAAATGGTATTTAAAGCTATTGGAATTGGGTAAGATTCTAAGAAAAAGATGAAAAGATAGAACAAGATTGAATCAATTTAAGGAGTTTGAATCACATCCAGATGGAAATGGGGAACCACTGACAAAACTTAATCACGGAGTTAATAGGATCAGATTTGTATTTTAGAAAGAATCTCTCTGTCCTCTGATGTTACTTAGAGGCAAGCATGACTGGAAAGAGGGACCAGGGAACATGCTGTTGCAATAATTTTGGAGGAGATGATAAGACTTGATTTAGGAAAGTGTTAAATAGAGTAGAGATAACTAAATGAACAGATCAAGAGATAATTTTGAATAGTGTGAACAAAACATGGAAATTGAGGACAATCCAATTCAATTCAAAACGTGAAATGAGGACAAGAGAAAGGTCAAGGGTTCTGCCTCCCAAATTGCTAGTTCAAAACTGGCTGGATGATAGTACCCATTTTTACTGTGATAGAAACTTAGGAGAAGGAGAGTTTGGGCAAAAGTGAAGAGAATTGTTAATTTTGAAGTGCCTATTAGAAATGTAAATCTACATGGTCAGTAGACTTTTGTAAGTTCATGTGTGGACTGCAGGAGACAGAGCCTGAGTGGAGTCATCAATCCATAAGCTGTCTTAGAACCTTTGACACTGCCCAGATTAGCCGGGGAGAATGAGTCCAGTGAGAAGAGAAAAGGACCAAAGATGAAAACTTAGGGAACTTCCAATTTTTCAGAGTCAGTAAGGGGAGAGAAATTTTTTTTAATGAGACTGAAAGGGAGCAGCCAGAGAAGTAGAAGAAAATAAGACAAAAGGGGCATCATTTGTCACGTTTCAGACTCTGGTTAGATGTCATGTCATTTATTTCTTTTTGTAACCCTGCAAGCAGTTATTGATGTCCTCTCCATTTTGCAGAAGACTATATTGAGACTCAAGTGAAATAACTGGGTCAAAGACACTCACCCAGAAAATAATAGATCAAGTTTGAAGGAATTTAAACAAACCTTGGACTATGAAGTTTCTACCCTTTGATTGTTCCCAAAAGGAATGAATCCTGTGTGTGTATGTATGTGTGTGTGTGTGCGTGCTTGCGTCCCCATGTACATATATTTGTATATATGTAGACTATCTCTAGGAGGATACAAAGAAGCTGCTAAGACTGAAGAGTGGTTTCCTTGGGTGGATCAGGGAGTAGAGGTTGGCGACTGGCCAGATGGAGACTTACTATATTGTATACACTGTAATGTTCTGTATTTTTGTAATAGAGTCTGTAATAAAGACTTGGCTCCTTTCCTTCCTTCCTTCCTTCCTTCCTTTCTTTTTAAATGCTTGACTGCTGACAGCTTTCAGTCCCCACTACTCTCCTTTCCCTTCTGCCTCATATCTGGGCAAACTGATAGGACAGCCTCGATGCTTTCCCCTTTGGTACCTGCAGGGAGTTCAAGCGATGTAGGTCTTGACTCTTGCAGAGGAGAACCCTCAGTTCCAGCCCCACTATAAAATTCTAAGTCACTCTCCTCCTTCTGTTCTCTTCAGCCATTTTTGGACCTGTTAGCAAGCAACCTGTCTTACTCTCCTCAGAGGGCCTTGTTATGGGAGTAATACATCTCTCTATGCCCTCTTGGTATTTATGTGGCCTCATTGGTCTGGACAAGAGAATCAAATTGGGGGTGTGTGGGTGGGAAGGCCCATTCTGCCTATGTAGGGGTGACCACAACAATTGTATTAGGTGACAACTTTAAGACTGGACTAGTCTGATTTTGAATATTCCAATTCAAAAATATAAATTAGCCAGGACATTTTTAAATGGTAAGTATTTAAAAAGGCCCATGTCCCAAAGTCTTAAGATTTTAAGATCCATATGGGCCTTCTCCTCCATTTTTCTTATCTGTTAGATCATTAAAAAGGCTGAGAAGGTAAAGAAAACTAAACTAAAGAAAACTAAAACTAAAATGAACTAAAATCTGTGCTTTTTCTTCCATACTATTCTATACCTCTAGAGATCAGGAAGGGAATTATTATGTAAAGTATAAAATTAAAAAGAAAAAAATTCAAAATTAATTTTTGAAGCTTTAGTGATCTTTTCCTGGGATCTTCAGCTCTATAAAAATTGCATTTGTCAAAACTACCATATTTTTAAAAATCATGGATTCTTACAATTAAAAAAAATATATGCATTTATACACACACACACACACACATAAAATTAAATTACAGCGTTCTCCTAAACAGTTTCCACGTCGGAGCCTGTGCAGCACTTAGGTCCACTCTAACCTGTTCCCCACCCTGCAGAAGGAGGGATCTTTCTAAAAGGTAAGTGAGATCACATTACTCACCCCCCCTTCCCCAACCAATCACTGGCTCCTCATTTCTCTTTAGGCCCTAATACAGCATATATATATATATATTCCTGAAGTATAGTAAGCTGTGCTCCAACAGAATCCCTCCTATATTTTGCATACTTCCTTGCATCATATTTTTTACATATTTTACCCTGGTGTGCAAACACTTAGAAAATGTTCTCATACATGCATCTCACTACTCACCACCCCCTTCCTCATCATTATTTGGTGAGGAAGCTACAGACTAGTGAGCTCAGATGATATCTGTTAGGCTAGCAAGGAGCGGAACTGGGCCACAGACCGGTGCTTCCTGACTGGTGCTTCTTGACCACATCCAGGAGACGTGGTCATTATTTACTGATGTCAGTAAGGAGGATTGACAGTGACAGTCATCAAAGACAGCAATAATGTTGATCCATATCTTCGAATGCCTCCAATGGCAGCTAAATGTAGTTAAGTACCTTCGACCACATTCTTTCTCTCTTTTTTTTATGCCTGAAATTCCACCATTCATTCTTTTTTTTCTTTTAAATTTCTTTTCAGGTAACAGTATTCATTGTTCTTGCACCACACCCAGTGCTCCATGCAATACGTGCCCTCCCCAATACCCACCACCTGGCTCCCCCAACCTCCCACCCTCCGCCCCTTCAAAACCCCTCAGGTTGTTTTTCAGAGTCCATCACATTCTTTCTCTTAAACCAAAATTCCAATTTCCCTTCCTTCTCACACCCAGCAAGTAATGAGAATTCCATTATGAGCTTGCTCCCAAACTACACTGGAGATTGAATTCCCGACTTCAACTCTACAGGCGTTGGGTCCATTGATCACATGGCTGCTCATTCTCTACTTTGCTTAGTAATACAGTTACTTCTCTGAGATCCTAAAAGGGCTATATAGCTTTATAACAGCCTGACTTACCTAAAACTAAAGAACAGTATTTCAAGCACCAACAGAGAAGCCCCTAAAATTTTAGATACTGAAGAATACACACCAGAGTGAAGTTTCTGGGAGAATCTGCCTCCCATGGTGTGGGACACCTTTGGTAAGTTAAATCCTTGGAGTGCAGAATATTGTTATTCTGAAATGAAATACAATATAGTTGAAACTCTGTATAATTTATAAAGTTCCTATTTAATTATTTATTTTTTTCAAGAAAGCTTCTAGTCTTAGTGCAGCCAAGCTTTGCACAGTGATTGGCAGAGCCCAATATAATTGTAAATTATACATTTATTGTTCAAATCGTATGCAGTTTCTCTTAAGAAGATATGGAACAGGTCAACAAGGGTTCCTGTTGTAATGTTTCACCCTAAGGCTTTTCAAGGATTGGTGTCAGTGACTATGAGAAATGAAAAACCCTGTCATTGAAATCCCAAGATCTGGTGGAAGCAAACAGAATCTTGAACAATGTAAGCGTGAGAAATGCAGGGGACATGGCTGCTTGCATAATCAGAAGTCTTTTTCTTATGTTGTCTGTCTACAAAAGTTTCCAGCACTGCTGTCATTTGAATGCTAACATTTTTCAGGGGTTCTATTGCTCCCCTGGGGTGCCTGAGGGTGGGGGGTAGAATGGAGAAGGTGGATAAAATCAGAGCGGTGGAAAAGCTGCAGATGGAGGAAGGGGTGGCAGAGTCAGGAGACAGAAGCCCTACCAGCCATATCCCTTGTGACTTCGGGTAAGTGTGCGCGCACTTGGGCTTTTCCCTTCCTGCCCAGGGAAATGTGTGTACATTTTCCTTTCCTGCATGGCGGATTTAGTGAAGATGGTCTCTAGGGCTTCCAAAGAGCTGATTTCTGGGTTCAGTGTGGGACCCATTCTCTGATACATAATCACTTTCCATTGTCCTCTCTTGGGACTCCCTCCCCAAAGGAGGAGGGACATGCACACACACTCACACACACACTAACCCTATACCTTAGAGAAGAGAAGCAGAGCAGAATCCCAAGGGAGCTCTGGAGCCCAGCATACCTCCCCAGGCAAGCACTTATCAACATCGCCTCTGCGACTTCCCTGGCTCACTTAATTAAATTACAGCGTTCTCCTAAACAGTTTCCACGTCGGAGCCTGTGCAGCACTTAGGTCCACTCTAACCTGTTCCCCACCCTGCAGAAGGAGGGATCTTTCTAAAAGGTAAGTGTGATCACATTACCCACCCCCCCCTTCCCCAACCAATCACTGGCTCCTCATTTCTCTTTAGGCCCTAATACAGCATGTAGACCTTTTATGATTTGATCTGTACTCTTACCTACCTTTCTTTCTCACTCTTTGTACTTCAAACTCCAATCATATTAAGGTTCCTCAGTTCCTAAAAATTCCCTTGTTCATGTTCATTCCTGGCCCTTTTTATAAATTCTCCTTTTGCTGAATCATTACCCATTCCTAATCTGCCTCTCCTCTTTTATCCTAAGGCTATCTCTTACTTAGCCTTCAAGTCTCAGCTTAGATGCCATTTCCTCCAGGAAGCTCTCCCAGGTTGGGCTAGCTGCCCATATACTTTCTCTTGTCACAGCATTTCTTGCAGTGAATTGTGATAGTTTGTGAGGGTCAGGACTTTGCCCTTATACAGACCTGTGTCTCAAAAAATCTAAAGCAGTACTGAGACATAATGTGTGTTCAATCAATAGTTGTAAATGAATGAACTTAGACATGATGTGATCTGGAGTTGGTAATTGTTGAAGCTGATAATGTGTACATCAGGTTCTATTATGCTATTATTTACTATGCTATTTTCTCCGCTTTTATGTATATTTGACATTTATTGTAATAAAAACATTAAAAAAAGATTTCATTTATTTATTTGAGAGAGAGGAAGCATGAGTAGGGGGAGGGATCGAGGGAGAAGCAGGCTCCCTGGGATCATGACCTGAGCTGAAGGCAGACACTCAACTGACTGAGCCATCCAGGTGCTGTAATAAAAAGATTTTTTTAAAACATGATTTTAAACTTCTAAACAACATACCTCAAATCTTCTTAATTGCAACAGACAAGAGAGACAGCAGGGTAGAAGCTGCCACAATTCCATGTCAAGCCTCCTAGGCATAAGGTTTATTAAAATGCCTGTTCAGAGAAGGTGTGAAAGGGAACACAGGCAGTTCTTCCTAGAGGAGCCTGCCTTCCATTTGTCCCCATGGTCCCAGGCCGGATCCACCAATTTCACACTGGTAGAGCACAAAAATCAACAAGCAAGATGGCAAGAACAAGGGGAGACATTGTTCGGTCCAAAGTGGAAATTTGTGACAGGGCTCAGGAAAGCAGCATGAGCTTTGTAGCTTTTCCAGTGGTTCCTAATAAACTAGGCTTTGTGTGAGTCTCACCACGGCTGTACAGGGCCCTGTACTAAGGCTTTCTCTTTCCTCTGGCTTGGCTGCTGGGAAAACTTGTTAGCTCTCACTGATTTCTTTGAGTTGGACACCACTGAATTGGATTGCTTAGCTTTGCATTTTAAAAGGAGTATTTGTCTTGAGGAAGCTGGAAGTTGGCACGGACTTGAAATTTCATATTTTGAGACCATTCAGAATCCATAACTATCAATTTCCTTCATGGCACTTGAGACATTTGGCTGAATAAAGAGTCTAACAACAATCTTAGCTTAAAGAGGTTGAGAAACTCAGTATTTTACCCACGTGGTGGGAATAAAGTAGGAAAATAATACATTTCTACTAATAATCAATTAGCAAACCAGTATTGACTGGGCTTTTAGATGTGCCCAATATGAGTGAGGCTCTACCTGTAGATGGGAATAATTAGATTAACTGTTTTGGGGAAAACTGGGTACAAATCAAGCATGGGTTCCCCAGGACAGCAGCACAGGACCAATGGAAGCCTGGACCCATGGGTGCAGATTGTTTTTTAAAAGTCAAAGTATCTGATTTAAAAAACCTAATAAAATTACTTGCGAGAGGTATTATTGTCTTGATTTTATAGATGATAAAACCAAGACAAAGAGAATTAAATCTGACTTGGACCTGAATTCAAAAACCAGTTCCGGCCAGTACAAAGACGTTGCTTTTATGTCATCCTATTGCCTAGTTTGCACCTGCATACACCAAAAAGATGCACACGACTGAACTTCAGCTGGGATAAAGGGTGTCCTCAAGGAATCAGACTTCTGTCAGTTACATATGAGCCTCAAGCTTTACTGGCTTGAGATCCTGCAATACTGCAATGTCCACCAGGTGTCAGCATTTACCGTTCTTTCACTCCCTTACGCCTTACTGTTACAAAGTATTAGGACAGAAAAGCCCATCTTGCTCCTGGGTGCCTCAAAATGTCTGGGCATGAGGTGAAGGGTTATGTGCCATGAGTTAAGGATACTGGTGAACACTGAATCTTGACTCCATGCAAATTTGAAAATGTCATGAGCCCTCTGCTGCTCTGATTTTCTAAAACCAAAAGGTATCCATTTTTTTCTTCTCTTCTTTGTGATTTCATGTATCTAAAAACCAGTTCATTTCTGATAGAAGAGCAAGCAGAATTATAACTTGGCCTTTGGCCAAGACTGCACAGAAAAAGAGGAGGTTTTGAAAGTGCCAGAGGATGCCTGGAATGGCTTCTCTGTAATCAACAGCAGAAGTTGGTGCCAGATGCGGCTGGGATTTGGACAAGGCTGGAGTGTGGCTTCTGATGAAGGACCAGAAATAGCCCCAAACACCAGGTCTGTCTTCTGATCAGCTTCCACATATACCAAATTACACTACTGCAAGGTCATCCTTGTGGATCTAATATTACCTACCATTCCCTGTAGATTTCGTGAGTAGGAACAATCTAAGAATTCCTTTACATCTAAGTGCAAATGAATTTGGACTTTATTTTTTTTTTTTCCCCTAATGGGAGATACCAGGCCAGAATGAGACAATGAGGTGCCTTGGGGATGCCTGGAAATGTGGGGAAGGGTCTAGGATGAGAGATAGGGGAAACAGCGAGGGCTGCAAACTTCTGTGATCTCTCAGGCTGGTCCAGTCTAATGGACATGGTGCCTGAGAGACCTTCTTTTGCTTTCGGTCCCTCGTACCATCTGGATCTTCAACTTGCCCATCTCAAATGTTGTGAAGAATAGACAGAAGACAATGATTGGTCCCCAAAGCCTGGACTCCCTCAGGGGCCAACACATGATGGAAGATGTCTGCCTTTCTTTTCCAAAATTGCCACTTTTGCAAAGGTGAAGCTTACTGACCTTAATGGTACCAGCAAGTTGTTAAAAATAGTTAGTTGGCCTCTATTTTTAAAGAGAAGACAAACCTGAAAAAGGAAGCCATAGTTGCTGACTTTTATTTGCTAATCATATGCCTGTCTTTCAATCTATCAAACGAGTTCTGTAACAGAATTATCTATGTAATTAAGTGCATGTGTTTCTTGGATGCTGCTGCTGGTAGTACAGCTCTCACTTCAACTGAAAACTTAAAAAAAATATGCCCTTTGCACATGTGACATTCTGGGAAAATTGTCAGAAAAAAGTCTTAAAGAAATGGGGTCCAGTCTAACTTGCAGAAGCAGAGAGAGCAGATTTATTACAGAATGCAGAAATGTGTGAAATTGATAACATCAAGTGCTTTGATCATTTCTTTCTAGTAACGTTTTATTCATTCCATTTGGTCATTTCTGCTCAACTATTCTTTCACAACCTCAGGCAACTTTTAATAACAGTTTATAGGTAAAATTATTCATGGAGGGACACCTGGGTGGCTCATTCTTTAAGCATCTACCTTCTGCTCAGGTCATGATCCCAGGGTCCTGGGATTGAGCCCCATGCTGGGCTCCCTGCTCAGTGGGAAGTCTGTTTCTCCCTCCCTCTCTCTCTCGCTCTCTCTCTCTGTCAAATACATAAATAAAATTTTTTTCTAAAAGATTTTATTTTAGGGACGCCTGGGTGGCTCAGTTGGTTAAGCGGCTGCCTTCAGCTCAGGTCGTGATCCCAGTGTCCTGGGATCGAGTCCCACATCAGGCTCCTTGCTCGGCAGGGAGCCTGCTTCTCCCTCTGCCTCTGCCTGCCACTCTGTCTGCCTGTGCTCGCTCTCTCGCTCTCTCTCCCTCTCTCTCTGACCAATAAATAAATTAAAAAAAAAAAGATTAAAAAAAGATTTTATTTTATTTAATCTTTTTTTAAAATATCTTAAATTTTACTTTTTTAAAAAAATCTTTAAATCTTTTTTTTTTAAAGATTTTATTTATGTATTTGACAGACAGAGATCAGAGAAACAGGCAGAGAGAGGAGGAAGCAGGCTCCCTGCTGAGCAGAGAGTTGGATGTGGGGCTGGATCCAGGACCCTGAGATCATGACCTGAGCCGAAGGCAGAGGCTTTAACCCACTGAGCCACCCAGGCGCCCCCATAAATAAAATCTTTAAAAAAAATTCATGGAGCTGTGTGTCTGGATTACTGGATGACCCGCACTGACTCGAGGGAGCACAGAGGATCACACAAAAACCTCCCAGTCCCCATGTCTGGTGAAGGTGGGGGTTTGTCTGGTGACTCTAGACTTCAGTTACTTTGGGGCCTGCCCACAGATCTTTGCTAAATTGAGGATAAATGGAGGAGATGTGTGGATTTATCTCTGAAATGTGATTATAAACCCTGCAAGCGATAGATACAAAAATGCCAGATTTCAAACGCCTAAATTAGCACTATTTCCTTCAAGTGTCAGCGTTACTTTGGGAAGCCATATGCTGGTTCAGAGTTGCAGTCTCTCAAAACATGCTGGTCAGCTCCTCTAAGATGGTCTCTCAGCCTATAGAAGGGCCAGAACACATTGATCCAGGAGTGGATACCAGACCCACACTGGGCCGGATTCTCTCTCTTGGGAATTGGAAATGAGAACATGGAGATGCAGTGATGGGAGTCTGCTTTTTGGTGCTGAGCTGTCTTTCTAGCACCTTCCACAGACTCCTAGGCTCAGGTTCCTGAACGGCCAGACTCCTGCCTTCCTGCTGTTTTCTTTTTATCTTCTGGTCATACACAGTTTGAACAGGCAGTTACCAAAATGTGTTGAGATTATGCTTACGATATTTTAGTCTTATTGCAAATAAGAGTCCTTGGAATGCTCTATCACTTGAAAATGAATCCTTAGAATTTTTAAGGCTGAGAATTCAAAATTAGGTAAGCACAATATATTCTTATGGGAAAACATATCTGGTTACATCACTGATGTCAAATTAAATTACTTATGTAGTCTGCAATTTGGGTTCCATTCTTGAATATTTAAAATATATTCCAATAGTCACTGTACATTTTAAACTAAATATTATCTGCCAGCCTGTGTGCTTCATTTTAAAATTTCTTTTTTCAGTCATTTTATATGCAATAACTATGAAACCAGTCTGTAGATATTTCTAAAATAAACTTCCACATTACAAGACTAATCTGAATTGCTTTTACCCACAGAGTGGAAATACATGGTTCATATAGAACCTATGACAACAAGTTTCCTGTCAGAGGCTCCCAATGGTGTGGTGCATAAACAATGAATCTTGGAACACTGAAAAAAAAAAAAGTAAAATTTAAGATGTTTTTTAAAAAAAAAGAGGCTTCCAGAGAAGTTCATCTACATCTTTGCCTTCCAAGAAGGCAAAACTTTATGTAAATTTCCAAAGATATTTGCAGTGATTTTATGGTTTTGTGAAGGTTGGCTTGATTTTTTTTAAAGTTTATTTATTTTCTTTGTAATCTCTACACCCAATGTGGGGCTCGAACTCACAACCCTGAGATCAAGAGTCACATGCTCTTTTGACTAAACCAGCCAGGTGTCCCAAGGCTGATTTGATTTTGACCGGAAAGCCAACAACATGATTTTTATGAGATCTTTTGAATCGGGGAAATGAGACTGAGACACATATTTTTTCCTAATCATTAATTAAACATATGAGCATTATAAGATTTACAAAAAAAAGCCTGAACCACATAATGAGGCCAAGCAGGAATTTCACAGTATGTTTTTAATACTTCTAGACAGGATCTTTTGCCACTTTTATTTTATTTTATTTTTAATTTTTACTTATTTATTATGATTTTTTTCTTAGGATCTTTTGCCATTTTTAAAGATTTTTCTGAAAGGTCAAGATCAGTTGTGCTATCCAGTGAATGTGTGAAGTGTGTGCTAACAGCTCCCACTGTGGTAATAAAGAGATAAATGGAAAATTGTACTTATGTGTGTCTATTTGTTGTTTAATTTCAAAGGGTAAATTCTAAGCTCCAGTCTTTGAGATTTAAAAAAAGTCTTTTTATTATGTTAATGTTCAAATAAAAAAAAAACCCAGAGCAAATACATTCATCAACTCTCATATCCATCACTCAATATCAACATATTGCCAGTTCTGCTTCATCTCTTACTCCTCCTTACTCCCCAGTTCCCCTGTTATTTTAAAGGAAGTCAAAGGTCATATGCTTTCCTCTGAAAGCATTTCCACTTGCCTCTTTGGGACTTAAAAAAAAAAAAAAAGCAGAACCACTGTTTCTTCTGACTTCCTTTTACTGAACAGGATGAGTAGGGCAGTTGTTTCTCCTTTTCTCCCTTCCTCTCTTTGTGTCTGTGAGTTTAATTTGGAGCTGTAAGACTTGTCCCTCATTCATTTCTCCATTCTTTTTTAGAATATAACCCAACTTTTAAAGAATAATCACATTTTGCAGTTACTTTTTACATCAAACATCTCCATTGAGTGACTGTTTCAATAATTACCATCAATCCTTCCTAACTGTGGCTTCCTTATTTTTCATTGCTCTGAAACATATTTTCATGTGACTTATCCCGGAAGTGTGGCTGTGTCATAATCCGTACACTTGCATATCCTAAATGTCTTTCTCTTGAGTTAGGGCATGAATGACACTGGCTTATGAATAATTCTTGGGACGTAAAAATTTGTTCTTTAAAGCTCTCTTGCTATAATTCAATTATTTTCAGTTATTTAGAGAACTATAAGGTGAAAATCCTTCTTGTTTCCTTTTAGGTAACCTTATTTTTTTCCCCTCTGGATATTTACTGAAATGCCTTAATTTTTGAAATTTGAACATTCTATGAGGGTATTTCTAGGGTTAGTTCTATTTTCATTAAATTTGCTTATAATACAGTATGTCTTATTAGATTATTGTCTGAAATCTTTATTACATTGGGAATATAAAATTATGTTTAAAGTAAACTTGATTATTGCTGTTTCACCTACTCAGATCCCATTTTTATCTGTTTCCTTTATCTGTCCCTAAAGTGAGTTTCCAAGATATGACCCTTCTCTCTATTTTGTCTTCATAATTTTAGTTTCTTTATCTTTCTCCTCTGTGTTGTGATCAACTTTCTTTTCTTCTCTCTCTCTCTTTTTTAAAGATTTTAATTATTTATGACAGAGAGAGACAGTGAGAGAGAGAACACAAGCAGGGGGAGCTGGAGAGGGAGAAGTAGTCTTCGGAGCGAGCCGGGAGCCTGATGAGGGGCTGGATCCCAGGACCCTGGGATCATGACCTGAGTTGAAGGCAGACGCTTAGTGACTGAGCCACCCAGGTGCCCCATGACCAACTTTCTTAAGTATATTTTTCTATTTTGACCTTAATTTTTGTGGCATCCAATCAGCTATTAAATCTCCCTCTCTCGCTCCCTTTTTAAATCAATGACTGAATGTCTTATCTCCATTAAAACTTACCTTTTTTGTGACATCTCTCTAATGTCAGAAATGCAACATCTTCTTGAATATAACACAGGTATATATTATTAAAATTCTCCCTCTATTTTCTATAGGAGTATGCCACGGTGGTACAGTCAACGCCAGCCCAGAGCCAAAGCTGCCAGTAGCAGCAGGAAACATTCTGTCTCAGTAGGCAGAATTTCCCGACAGTGATACAGACATGGGGCTGCCGTGACACTTGGTTATGAGTAATCCTTGGGACATAACTTTTGTTTCTTTAAAGCTCTCTTGCCATAAATCAATTGTCTTCAGTTACTCAGTGATTCAGAAAATTATAAGGTAAGAAGAGAATCACTATGTGGGTTTTTCACTGAAGGGGTCGTGTCCTGCCCTTGTATAATTAGGGCTCTCTGTGGCCCCAATCACTGTACTTTGGAAGTCAAGAAGTGTTGTGCTAAGCGAAATAAGTCAGAGAAAGACAGATACCATATGATTTCACTCATAGGTAGAACTTAAGAAACAAAGACATTAACAACAATATAATATTATTAATAATAAAAGATAACTATACTCCTTTTTTGCCTCATCTAGAACACCCTACAGCAGGTATGGGAGAATTACCAATTAATATTTGCATGCTAACTGTGGGAGATGTAATCACCACAAACTTCCAAGTGAAACTTTTTCTGAAGAGGTTTGTGAGCATCTCAGGTGCTAAACTAATTACAACAGAATTCTTTTCAGAGGGCCTTAAAAAAAATAAGAACAAAATTTGTCCTTCTTATTGAACTTAACTCACAATTGGTGGGAGGACAAATTTTCTCTTCTGAATATATTAATGTTAAGGTATTGGATACCAGAAGCACAATTCCTTTTTACTAAGATTTTTTTTCTTCTTTTTTAAAATACTTTTGGATAAAAACGGACAATGGACAAAAGTCCATTGTCTTTGTAGCTTCCTTTTGGGGCCTTGACATTTATTTTTCTCCTTTTAGCATATAACGTCTTAAAACAAATGCTTTGATCAGCTGCTCAAGGGATCACACTTCTGGAACAGGTGAGCAGTTAGAAGCCTGTGCTCTTAGAGGTGCATTGATGTTGGAATGATACAAAAAAATTGTTTTTTGGAGGGGCACGTGGCTGGCTTAGTCCATAGACCATGAGACTCTTAATCTCCGGGTTAAAAAAAATGATTGTGTGGGAACAACTTTCTTGTCTAAGCTCTGACCATGTTTATTACTGAAGAAGAATGCACTGACACATACATATAAGTCTCTATCGATAGAGGGATTTGACCTTTTGTCAGTGTGGCTTTAATGTTTTCTCTCTCATGTCTGTCATTTAGGAAGAGTGATTGGCCCAGGGGATGCCCTGCCTCCCACTCGCACTCCTTGTTCTAAATGAAAGGAAGCAAAAATCCTGATGGAGAAAAAAAATTCTGCTGGAGATGGGTGTGTGATTATGTGGGTGGGGGTGTTAATTTATTTTGTAGTAAATTAGTGGCTATGTTGAGGCACTTCGGGCTGAATGCACAGGGAAAACACTATTAAGAACGTTGGTTTCAAGCCTATGAAATTATAGCCTACTTTCTAAATCACTATCAGAAGCTATTGAATTAGTAACAAAATCAGTACCAAAAAACAAAACAAAAGAAAACAAAACCCTAGGTTCAAATCACCACGCGGATTATTTCACACATGTAACCAACAGCATTTCCAAACCTGTTTTCTCACCTCTAAAACAGGTCTAATGACACTGGGGCTACTAACCCAGTGAAATTGGTTTAAGGACCCAAATGAAAGAACAACTGAAGAACCACAACAATAAATGTAGGCAATACTGTGCTGGTATCATCAGTCTAACTGCCTTTGTTTTCTTTTAACTTTTTATTTTGAGATAATTAGAGATTCATGATAAGTTCCAAAAGAGAATGTGCAAAGTGTTCCCAGGCACCTAGTGCTCAGTTTTCCTAATGGAACTGCATGGCTTTTGTAGGTATCAGACCCAGGACACTGACATTGGTACAATTCATAGAGCTTGTTTAGATTTCCCAAGTTTTACAAGCACTCGTGTGTGTGTGTGTGTGTGTGTGTGTGTGTAATTCTAAGGAATTTTCTCACATCTCTAGGTTTGTGTAGCCATCATTGAAATCAAGATAAAGAACTATCCCACCACCACAAAGTTCCCCCATTCTACCCCTGTGTAATAACATCCACCACCTTCTCTGTATCCTAATCTTTGGCAACACAAATCTGATTTCAATTTCTATAATTTTATCTCAAGAATGTTATATAAATGGAATCACACAGTATTTGACCTTCACTCTGCATCATTCCCTTGAGATTTATCCAAGGGACATGTATCAACATTTCATTTCTTCTGTATATCAACAGTTGATTCTTTTTTGTTGTTTCATAGTATTTCATAGTATGGATGTACCACAGTCCTTCATTCATCCCTTGAAGGACTTCTGGGTTGTTTCTGCTTTTGGTTGTTGTGAAGGAAGATGCTGTGAATGTTGGTGTACAGATTTTGTGTGAACGGGGGTTCCCATTTCTCTGGGCTAACTGTCCTATTGTGAAGTGGCTGGGCCCCAGGATCCTTGCATGTTTGATTTCGTAAGACACTGCCAAATTGTTTCCCTGACAGGTTGTACCATTGTGCATTCTTACTAGGAATGTATGGGTGGTCTAGTTTCTCTATATCCTTGCCAGCACTAGGTTTCTGTCAATTTTTTTTTTTAAGTGAAGCCCAATGCAGTGTTCAAACTCATGACCTTGAGATCAAGACCTGAGCTGGGATCAAGAGTCAGATGCTTAACCAACTGAGCCACCGAATCACCACTCACTGGTTTTCATTTTAGCTATTCTGATAGGTGTGTAGTGATACTTTACTGGGTTTTTAGTTTGCGTTTTCCTAATGGCTTTGATGCTGACTATCTTTTCATGTATTTATTTGCCATCTGTATATGCTCTTTGATGGAATGCTTGTTCATTTTCTTTGCCCATATTCTAGTTGGATTTTTTGTTATTTTATTCTTGAGTTTTGTGATTATTGATATATTCTAAATATAAGGCCTTTGTCAGATAAGGGTTTGCAACTATTTTCTCAAAGTCTGTAGTTTGTCTTTTTAACCCTCTTAACAGGGTTTTTGGCAAAGCAAAAGTTTATTTTTGATATTTTGAGGTTCAACTTACTAATTTTTCCTATATAGACTATACTTCTGGTGTCTAAGAACTCTGCTTAGCTTTAGCTCACAAAAATTTAAAAAAATTTTTCCTAAAAGTTTTATAATTTTACTTACAGTTGTACATTTTATAAGTCCATGATGCATTTTGAGCTAATATCTATATAATGTGTGAGGCTTAGGTGGAGGATTTTTGAAGGTTTTTATCACTGACCTCTGGACATCTAGACACATTCTAGCCCATGCTCTCCCTGTCTACTTTTCCATATTTCTAGACATTATTTCACTTCCCTCTTAAATTTCATCTCTCTCACCCTTTCATTAGGCCATTTTCAGTTGTTTTACTCCATATCGGTCATATATCATCTCTATTTCTTATTGTTTTCCTGATCAAAACAATGTAATCACATAGATATAATCTACTATTGACGTGAGTCATGCCGATAATATGATAATTTGATAATATGTTGATATGTTTGTCTTTCCCAATATATCCTAACTCTGCAAAGAGAAAGGAGCATATCTTTCTCTTTCTCGAAACCTAGCCCAGGTTTTGCAAATAGTAAGGATGCTGTGCTCTTTGTAGAATAAAAATGAATTGAGTTCTACCATCCTTATATATGTTAGAAGAGGAACATGTTCACCTATATGTGTATCTATGTTCAGATGCAACATAAACAGATTTTTTTTGAGGAGGCAAAAGTGAGTGGCGAGGCCAGTAGCAACCCAAATGGATCACTCCTGACTGCTCGAACCTGCTGTTGTACAGGCTGGAACCTGTTTACTTAGGTGAGTGAGGTCAGGATCACAGGTTGGATTGCCCAGTGCTAGCAGTGCCTTTGATTCCAGGATGGTGTGGGAAGATATACCGCTGATTCATAAAAAACTTCCCCAGTGTATTTGCCTATGATTCTGTCTAAAGCATGCCCCTTGATACAGTTAGAACTTTGAAACTATATGTGTGTACACATAATATATATATGCACACATAAAACATACCTATGTTGTTGTTGCTGTTTGTTTCCTCAGAGTAGCTCCAAATTCTACCTTTCAGAAATCTCTTTTGCATGGGTTCCATACATTTAGGTGTAGATGCCTGTTAATTAAGGACTTCCAGCCAGTGTATCTATTTCATTTTAGCTTCCTAAAGACCTAGTGCTCAGGTGATAATAGGAGCTGTGGCTTATCGCATATTATTTGTTCACATCTATCTGAAAGCTCAAAACTGAAGGTCAGTACGTTTCTACATTTTTCTTCTTCCTGTACCAATTGATTAAAATAAGATGTCTGACAATAAATCATGATTATTATTAGGATATGAGCCATGGCACAAGGACAGATCAACTTGTTTGGGGTCTTAAAGTATTTAGATAGGTTTGCTGTAGTATGGTTGCAGCGTTTAATTCTGAGCTCGATTATTGGTAGGCATTAACACATGCCCATCCCCTCCACTCTGAATAACCTTTTAGAGATGATTCTATTCATAGTTAAGAGGATTTACGGACTTAAACTGCAAAGATAATACACTGAGCAGGGACACTGTCACTCTTCGGGGAAATAATGTTATCTCTTCGTAGAAATTCATGCTTAGAAAATTCGCCACAGGAAACTATGAATTTAGGAAAAACATCCCTTAGCTTCTTAATGTTCTTATGTTCCTGTATTATTTTATCAGTTTTTTTCCTTGAGCAATTTTTGTAGAAAGCAGTCTATAATTTTTCTTTCATTACAATAAGGGATATAATTTTTATTTCAGAGAAAAACATCTGAGCCACAATAACTGCAGAACATCAATAGAAAAATCTATGGCTCTATCTCCTGCTTTTTAAAACATTACCTCCTGAAGCAAGCAAGCAAGCAAGCAAACAAACAAACAAACAATAAATAAGCATTTGTCTGGACAAGGGAAGCTGTTTAGGTTAGAGAAAACTGGACAGATCTGATAATTATTATCAAGGTTCTAGTTTTTCTCTTGGGGTTGGCTTGAAAACATTTTGATAAATCCTCAATAAGACAGAGGAACAATACTATGAAAGCTTGCTTATGGTTTTCTATTCTTTTTGGATAAACCTTTTCTTTGTCAAGTAAGGGTCATGGATTGTGGAAATCGTCTTACCTTGACCTTGGTGCTGCCTTCATTTTCCACGGTTTGGTGAATGTTTGCTTTATATCCCTCAGCCCTAGGCAGGGGCAGGAATTGCTTCCATGCAGATGGCCTGGAGAAATGTTTCTGGAGGCACTCTTGGTTGTCTTGGGAAGGACTGGGCATGTTTTTACAATAAAGTTACAAATGAATCCTGCAGCCTGATTTTAACAACACTAGCCCAGGGTCCACTCTATTTCTTTTCATTCGGCTGATTCTGGGCCATCTGTCAGTCAGTTGGGGACCTCCCTGGAAAGTTACACTATCTGAAGCAAAAGGATTATCTGTTTTATGGATCAGCGGTTTATCTGCTAGTGTTCTATTCCAGGAAGAGCCTCCTATTTTTGAACGTCTAGGTATGTTATGACTGCCCCCTACAGGCAGCAATGAGCTCTAAATTCAAATTTAATCCTAAATCAAAATCGAAAGAAATGATGTAAGAGATATATTGTTTAGGATATAATGACAAAGGGAATAGATCATTTTGTAGAATTCTGAATTAGTTATGTTGTGACAGGGACTAGTACCTGGGCTATGCAATACAGAGGCAGGTGGTCCACTTAATCTATGTGGGTTTTTTGAAAGGTCATTTCAGCAGCAGTCAGCTTTGTGGCTAACAATGTGTGCTAAACTCATACCCAAACTTAAGACCAGGATTATTACACCTTAATTGATATCATGTAGGATTAAATTGATTTTCTAATGAAGTAATTAATCATCTAGTGATTAAGCCAAGAGTTGTCTTCTAACATGGTACTTCATGTTTGTAAAGTGCCTTATAAATAAAGATTATTAAACAGAATGCAAAAAAGTAGAACATAATACCTTTCTCTCAAGGGATACCTAATTCTCAAGTAGGCCTTGCTGGGTCACAGAGGTAAAGACGTAGGTGTGTATTACTGGGGGTTATGAACTGGAAACATTTCCTTTTGTAAAATGACCCCAAGCCTCCAGAATTGGTATACAAAACAGGCACAATCTCTATCAACATCTCAGCTTCCTTTTTTTGTTTTCTTTCAGCTTCCTTCCTTTCTTTTTTTTTTTTTTTGGCAGAAATTGATAGGTTGATTTAAAATTCATCTATGAGATTGGAAGGGACCCAGAACATCCAAAACAATCTCATAAAAAGAAGAACAAAGTTGGAAGATTCATGTTTCTCAATTTTAAAACTTTAAAAACTTTTAAAATTTATTATAACTTAATACAACTTATTAAAACTTATTATAACCTATTAAAACTTATTATAGGGGCGCCTGGGTGGCTCAGTGGGTTAAAGCCTCTGCCTTCGGCTCAGGTCATGATCCCGGGGTCCTGGGATCGAGCCCCGCATCAGGCTCTCTGCTCAGCGGGGATCCTGCTTCCTCCTCTCTCTCTGCCTGCCTCTCTGCCTACTTGTGATCTCTGTCTGTCAAATAAATAAATAAAATCTTTAAAAAAACTTATTATAAATTCACAGTAATTAATATTGTGGTATTGGCATAAGGGTAGACATATAGATAACAGAATAGAACCGAGAGTCTGTAAATAAATCCATACATTTATGATCACTTGATTTTTGAGAAGTTGCCAACATAATTCAACAGAGGAAAGAATTGTCTTTTCATCTAATGGTGCTGAAAAACGGGATAACTAGAGGTGGAAAAATTAAGTTGAATTTCTACCTCATACCACATAAAAAACTAACTCAAAATGAATTTAGCCTTATATGTGAGAGATGAAACTACAAAACTGTTAGAAGAAAATGTAGGGGTAAATCTTTGTGACCCTGGTTTAGGCATGGCCATCTTACATACAATACCAAAAGCATGAGGGACAAAAGAAAAACACAGGTAAATTGGACTTCAGCAAAATGAAAAACTTTGATTTTCAAAAAACCTGATCAAGAAAGTGAAAAGATAACCCAAAGAATAGAAGAAAATATTGTAAATCACATATACATAGTAAAAGAATTATATCCAGAATATGTAAAGAGTTCTTACAACTAACGAAATAAAACAAAATTTAACTGAAAATTAGTGACGTGTTTAAATAGACATTTCTCCAAAGAAAATATACAAATGATCAATAAAGCCCGTGAAAAGATGCTCAACATCATTAGTCACTAGGGGAAAGCAAGTCAAAATCACAATGATTTTACATTCAATAGGTTGGCCTTAATCAAAAAGACAAGGACAAATGTTAGTGAGTATGTGGAGAAACTGGGACTCTCATACATTGTGGGTGGAAATATAAAATGTTGCAACCATTTGGAAAACAGTTTAGCAGTTCCTCAAAATGTTCAACATAGTTGCTGTAAGATCCACCAATTTCCTCCTAGATGTCTGCTGAAGCAAGAGAAGTGAAACGTGTTCACATCTAAAGGCTTGCACACAAATGTCCGTAATTGGAACCAACTCACATGCCCACCAACTGGTAAACAGACAAAGTAAAGTGTATTTCAGATAATAAAAAGGAATGAAGTGGGGATACATGGGACAACATGGATGAACCTTAAAAACATGCTGAGAGAAGCCAGTAACAAAAGACCATATAGTGTGCATTTCCATCTATAAAAAATATCCAGAATAGGCAAATCTTGAGATACAGAAAGTAGATTGGCAGTTGCCTAGGGCAGGAGGGTTTGAGGAGTGATGGGGAGCGACTACCAATGAATAAGAGGTTTCTTTTTGGGGTGATGAAAATGTTATAAGACTGATTGCAGTGATGGTTTCAGAACCTGGTGAACATACTAAAAACCATTAAGTTGTGCATGTTAAGTGGGTGGATTGTATAGTATGTGAATTATATTTCGATAATGCTGTTAAACTTTCTATAAAAAAGAGAGGCGACTTCTTTAAGGGATCAAATGTTCCAGGGTGGGGCCATAAAGAAATCTCTTGACAGTTAAAAATATTCCCTGGGGTCAGCTGCGTGAATATATGGTTGAACTATCATTGATCTGAGGGTCCCAGGACCTGGTTCTAGACTCTTAGAATGAAAACGGAGTAGGTGGTATTGGTATTCTCGAATTGATCTGTGCAATCTTTGGAGCCGAAGATTGTTTTGACTTACCCATTTGTCTCCGTGCATTTTGTGAATGGGGAAACTTGCATGAGATATTAGGTGATATATTCAAGGGCTATATATAGTAGTACAGTTGGAGCCAGCCTTTGTGTCTTCATATCCCAGGGCAAGAGCACAGTGTTCTGAGCCACTCTGCAAACCAGATGATTTGTGTTTCTCTTTTTCTTTAATGATGTCACTTAGGTCCACCAGCATTTTTCTCTTGTTCCGGCTTTCATTTTTGCACCCTCTATTGTGGTATCAAACCAGGGAGGAAATCCTTCATTAAAAAATTCCTAAGTTCTCTCTAGCACTTTCTCCATGCTTGTAATAATTCTTGTGTTTGGAAACTTCTTTCTAGTTAACAATCATTTCTATGAAAATTCTTCATCTTCTTAAATTTAATTTGATAACTTTATCTAGATCTGCTAATAAAGCATTGCAAACTCAGTTCTTGAGAGATCCTAGTAAAAACTATTTTTTCGTATTTGAGGGTTGTGTGTGTATAGTAGCACAGTAGCATTGATCAGCCTTCCCTGGTATTCTGTGTAAACCAAGTTTCTGGAGATTACAGTGAGAGGAATCCACATGAAAAAAGAATTTTACTATCTGTCAAAGTTGAGTGAAGTACTTATTGGCAAATATGTATTTATTTTGCATTATCTCAAGTAAAAGGACATCTCCAAAGGGTCAATGTAACAGGCAGGACTGAGAGACTTGTGGCTAGGAAGCAAAAACAGTTCAGAGTGGGGTCGAAGGAGGGAGGTTAACAGACTATTAATCTAGATGACCTTGACTTGGTTGCTACTCATGAGAGCAGAAAACTGGTGGATTGACAAACGATTGAGTAAGTGTTAATGGAGATGAACAGACAAATCCTAAACCTGGAGAAGCCAGCCAACACTCTTCCTTTATGCAAATGAGGCTGATGGTATGCAGGTCCAGGGAGGGAATTCTTTACAGGGGCCCATCTCAGACAGTCATGGAAGATCAAGATAAGGAAGCTCTCCAAGACTGCCCAACTTGTCATAGCTCACATTGTGGACCACACTTGCTCTACTGGTAGGATAGGCAGTCTTTGCTGTATGTCATGGATTCAAACGGTTACCTTGTTTTTCCTTCATCACTGTGTGTTGAAAGTGTTCATGGTAGAAGTATCACTAAACCATGGATTTATAGCTTTGAGGACCCACGCATGGACCAGACTGAAAGGAATGCAAATCACCAACTGACCCTTGACTTTCAGCTGGATACAGTGACTAGAAAAGATTCTGGTTTGTTTCCTTTAGAATCAGTGATTACATTTTTAAAAAAGATTTTGTTTATTTGAGAGAGAGAGAAAGAGAGAGAGCGAGCACTGGACAAAGGGAGAGAGAGAGAGAGCATGAACAGGGGGAGCAGCAGGCAGAGGAGAAGAAGGTTCTCCACTGAGAAGGGAGCCCAATGCTGGGCTCCATCCTAGGACCCTGGGATCCTGACCTGAGCCAAAGGCAGACGTTTAACAATTGAGCCACCCAGGTGCCCTGAGTGAATACATTTTAAATGTCATTTAGAATATGTTCAGTGGGAACGTTTCTGCAAGTATATATATGGAAAAAAGGGGATTGTGCTTGTGTGTGTATGTGTGTGTGTATGTGTGAACAGTGGGCTGAGAAGAGGTGGCATGGAGTGGACTTCTTTTTTTTTTTTTCTTCTTGTCCACTATTCAGTTCTAAGAGCACAACTCCAGTTTTCTTTGGGAAAACTATCCCATCCTCAATCCCTGTGATTTGCATAGGGTTCACTGTGCATCCAGCTGCAGGTCTGTAAACAACCTGGCAAGTTAGTGAATTCCATCCTGCCCACACACAATAACTGCTCAAGGTCAAGTGTGTGAATTGTTCAATTAGGCTCAGCCCTAGAACTTTTGCTAAAACTATCAGAAAAGCAGTACTGCTTGTTTTCTCCTGGGGTTACTAACTAGTAGAATACAAGTCTGTTGCCATTACTTTGCCAATATTTGCACAGAACCTGTTTAAGGATGAAATCAGCTCACTGAGAATCAGAATAGAGAGGCAGGCAGAGAGAAAGACAGATTCCTAACATCATTTGAGCAGTTCACTGTCCCTGAAGATCTAATAAAAAAAATCTTATTTTGAGAATATTATTACCCTTTTCTTAAGTTAGCTTGATCTGTTTTCTTTCACCTGCAAGATAGATGAGGGGCTCATTGGAGTGCTCAACACAGAATAAACTCTTGCTACATGTGAGCTATTATTATTATTTGGCTCCCGTGACTGTGATAGTTATTTATTGTTGCATATCAGGTGAGTTATTTATTGTCTCATAACAAGTGTTCCACAACTAAGCCATTTAAGATAACTTTTACTGTCTGACGGTAACAGGAGTTGGTTTTAGTTTTGTTGCATCCTTGGGCTCAAGGTCTCTGCTGAGTCAAGGTATCGTCTGCGGCTGTAGTCATCTCAAGGCTCCACTGGGGAAGGCTCTACTTCTAGGTTCACTCACACAGCTGTTGACAAGACTTAGTTCCTCGAATTCAAGTGAACTAAGGGCACCAGTTCCTTGCTGGTTGCTGACTGGAGTCCATGCTCAGCTCCTGGCACATCAGGCTCTGCACAGGGCAGTTTACCACCTTGCAGCTTACTTCATTGGTGCAGGTAAGTGAGAACAACCCAACAGAATGCAAGCAAGAGGGAAGTCACAGTCTTACGTAACCTGATGTCAGAAGGGACATCCCCTTCCCTTTGCTGTATTCTGTTTCTTAGAAGAAAGTCAGTAGGTCTCACCCGTACTCAAGCAGAAAGTCAGTAGGTCTCACATGTACTCAAGGGCAGGAATCACTGGGAGGCAGGATTACTTGAGCCACTTTAGAAGCTATTTTTAAAATTTCCAATTATGGGAGATTGTCATTATGGGGCCAATAGAGCAATAAAATAAAATTGACCTAAAAAAAATAAAATAAAATTGACCTACCTGGAAAATTCTAAAGCTCAGTTATCATAAGAATTTAGGCATTGGTATCACAAATAGGTGAAATCCTGTGCGACTGACATTAGGTCTGCTTTGGTAATACTAACACAGAGGCTATTGGGATAGTTAGTTGGAGGACTTTGTCAAGGTGTCATGGTATCAATAGTCAGAGTTACTGTTAGGCCAGAGCAAGTCAGCTTCCCGCAAATGGCTATTGTTAAAGACAATGAAAAAACTGATTCTTTCATTAAACTAATAGTTTATTTAGTGAGCTGCAAAAACTTCTCAAAGTCCTCCCCCAAATGAAGGCAGGCTGGTAGCATAATGTTCACGAGGGGCAATAAGTGTTTCATGTTAAATCCTCTTTTAGAATAGGACTTGCTTTGACTGGAACTCCTCTATCTCTATGGGCAAATGTAAGTTTAACCCACATTTGGAAAGAAAAGATTGGAAATGATGTTCATAACATTTACTATGTTTTAGACTGAAGATATTCCTTTGAAATTTCATATTTTTTCTATTTCGGATGACTTCTAAGTAGTATATTTTCTCCAAACATATAACATGATCCTACTCTAGTGGAAAAAAAAAAGTTAAACATATGGGATATTGACTAAATTTAAAGAACACATTGATTATTACCATTATTTTTCTCCTGTCAGTGTAGTTTTTTTTTCCTTTTTTTAAAAATTTCTTTTCAGCGTAACAGAATTCATAGTTTTACACCACACCCAGTGCTCCATGCAATGCGTGCCCTCCAATATACCCACCACCAGGCTCCCCCAACCTCCCTCCCCCTGCCCCTTCAAAACCCTCAGGTTATTTTTCAGAGTCCATAGTCTTTCATGGTTCATCTCCCCCACAATTTCCCTCAACACCCTTCTCCTCTCCGTCTCCCCATGTCCTCCGTGTTATTTGTTATGCTCCACAAATAAGTGAAACCATATGATAATTGACTCTCTCTGCTTGACTTATTTCACTCAGCATAATCTCTTCCAGTCCCGTCCATGTTGCTACAAAAGTCGGGTATTCATCCTTTCTGATGGAGGCATAATACTCCATAGTGTATATGGACCACATCTTCTTTATCC